>CAUYQV010113124.1:0-59476 GCA_963574575.1 Galagoides demidoff
GGCGCCTGTGGTCCCAGCTACTTGGGAGGCAGAGGCAGGAGACTCGCTTGAGCCCAGGAGTTGGAGGTTGCTATGAGCTGTGATGCCATGGCACTCTACCCAGGGGGGTAGCTTGAGGCTCCGTCTCAAAAAAAAAAAAAGCATTTGTCTAGAAGGTCCTCATAAGAAAAGATGCTGATTATTGTAAGAGAAGGACTCTAACAAGATTCTGAAAGATAGAGGGATGCTGAAACAGGTATTTCTTTAAATGACTCTTTGAAAATTTGAAGGCACACATTCAATCAGTTTGGTACAAGGTCTGTCGGGCTGGAGTTTGCTACTCGGTGAAGACAAGATCTCCCTGATATATGAGACATGACAGTTAATATGCCCGTGGGGGTGCCTCTCCCCCAACCAGATGTCTCAAGAGGACTTTTGACAAGTACTGGGTCACAGACCATCCGTGTTTGTGCTTGAATTCTCCGAAGGGGCCTGAAGTGCCAACATTTTGATTTGATGACCAAAATAGGACCCATGTGCTGTCGTTACCAGGGAGGGAGAATTATCCTTCTGCTGTGAACACAGAAGATCCTGGCTGTCTTCCCTCAGGCACAGACAAGAGCAGCTTCACAGCCATGTGCAGGAGCTACTCTTGGGGGAGCACTGCCCCATGAAGACAAAGCTGTTGAGGTCACAGGTGAGGAGGGCAGTGGGGGCAGGCAAGCCCCCAAGCTGTGTGCAGACACATTAGGCCGGGCTGGCTCGAATGAGGCAGTGTCTACAGGGAGAGGTTCTGACCCGGAGCATGTGGCAGAAGTGTTCTGGTTTCGGCTACCGTGGCTGACAGCACCACTTCCCAGCCCAGGGTGGACAACCTCAGGAAATACTCCGTCAATACCAGCTTCCTGGGGAGTCAGGAGCCTCAGCTGTTTTCCGCACCGTGAAACTCCCAGGACGAGAACAGGGCCCGACCCGGGAGAGCAGCTCAGGGAATATTTGTTGTTGTTGAAAACTCACAGTTCAGGGCTCAAGGACGAGCTCTGTGGCACAGGCTGCCCTCACAGTGCTCCTTCCTCCGTGGCTGCCCACAGCGGCCTGCGAGTCGGCCTCCGCACCTGTCCACCAGGTCCCAGCCACGCTGCCTTCTTCCTCCCACCACCCTGTGCGCTCAGCCAAGAGAGAAAAGCAGTTTAAGGAAGCAACACCCTGGCGCTGATTTACTTTGTAACTGAAAGGAGAAAAAAACTACAGGCTCATTTATGAGTCTTTTGATCAAAAACACGAATAAGCCTGACTCCAAGCCCTGCAGCTGGGCTGCCGAGAGCAGAGACAGCTGACTGCGGAGCACAGCGGGCTTGCTGTAATCCAGAAGCAGAGAAAGCCCTTCTGACAACTGGACCGCCTCAGCTTTCCATACAGGTGCACTCTGCAGAGTGCCTTATAAACAAGAATAATTCATGAACTCAATCTTCAAAAACTGTGCACCAGGAGAAGGAATAATCCCAGGGCCTAAACAACTGGGCATCAGGCAGAGGGGCCAGCTCCACGCAGGGCAGAAGGGCTGCAGGAAAGGAAGAGCATCCCCTGTGGCAGGAGATTCCCAGAGAAGACTTTGGGACTATGTCACAGAAGGCCAATTTCTGGTGGGTAGAGATGGGAAGGGAGGCCTTCCTGGAGAGGCATCAGCACCAGGAAAGCGGTCACAGCCCCCAGGGTGGGCTGCGAAGGATGGGGTCTCCTGTGCAGAAGTCCTGTGCTGCCCCTGCAGTGTGGTCCTGGGGTAACTTTGTCACATCTTGTCCTGAACTGCTTCCACGGCTTTGGAAAGACTTCTGGGTTTTCCCAACATAGTGCTGGCCGGTCCCAGCAAAGGGTGGAGACCTAGCAGGGCAGGGGTGCCTGTGGCAGTGCAGGATCCACATTCAGGATCCTGGGTCCCCACTGCCCACCCTTATGCCATCTGTGCAGCATGGCCCCCAGATGCCCAGAGCCCAAAGTGCCTGCTGGGTCACACCTGTCACGTGGACAGGAGAAATTGCTGGCTGTAGTTCCTAGGAGAGTCTGGGCTGGAAACCAATTTGGGATCATGATGCACAGGACCACGCAGAGAGCAGAGAGGGGCTGGGCTGCCTGCTGAGTAGGCTGGGATAGCCTGAGAGGGGACAGAGCAGATGGGTGGGGGGTGAGAAAGAGCCAGCTCTGAGGTCTGAGTGGCCCGAGAGCCCAGGCTGGCTAGGAGGCTGGCTCCCAGCACTTGACTGTCAGACCAAAGACCACCACTCACAGCCTTGACCAAAGAACTCTGAGTCACCCCCAGAAGCACTGAGATAGGAGCCTCTTTGACAACGTGGACAAACGCACTAGTTAGGAAACCATGCCTCTCTTCCTGTCTGTAGCTATTCAGGGAACTTGAATATCTGGCTCTGTTGTACAAATGGAGGCAGAGCTGTCAGATGGTGAATCATTACCTGCCTTCTTTAAGTGAACCACAGTGTTTGACAAGCAAAAATCATTACATTATGACCTAACCCACTTGCTGGAGAAACGTGATTTTTTTTTTTTTTCCTATCTACAGCTACAAGGCCAAGCTGAATGTGTGGATCTAAGACACGAATGTAGCACACTTGTCAAAAGATGCCCTGTTATCTGTTTCCTTTTAGTGAGTTGAAGTATTTGATAAGGAAATACCCTTCCATTCAGCGCTAACCCACTTGCTGTGGAAACACGATTCTTTAGCTATTAGAAGGTACGAGGCCAAGTTGAACGTCTGGCTCCAAAACCCAGGACAGCGCACCTGTCAGAGAAGCACGGCCGCCTGATTCAGTGAATGTGAGAAGGAAGGTTTTTAACAATATGAAGTAACATTTGTTGGGAAAACAAGTTTCTTTGCCTGTTTTTAGCTATTAGTGGAATCTGAAAGTCTGGCTCTATCATCCCACTGGAAGTGCACCTGTCAGCAGGTGCATCGTCATCTGACTTCTTTTAGGGAACAGAAGTGTTTGACAAGGAAACACCAATTACATTATGACCGAAACTGCTTGCTGTGAAAACTTGATTTTTTTCCATATTGGTCGCTATAAGATCAAGTTGAATATTTCTGAGAAAACCAAGATAACAGTGGTGGGGGGCGGGGATGAGAAGGAGCAAATGCAAGCCTCATTTTCAGAGGGTTCTGTGGAACAGGTTAAGTGAGACATCCAAGCCAGGAGAGTCCCTAAGAAGAGGTTACCGAGACGATGGCTTTGTGAATACTAAGAGGAGTGCTGAGGGCGGAGCTTGGAAGCCAGAACTGGTACTTAAACTCACAGTCTGTCTTTGGGGACAAGACAGAAAAACACGGCCTGAACACTGTGTAATTAAATGCATTTATAAATACTGTATTAAAAAGTACATTTTACCATATAAAAATGTACTTTTTAAAATTTTTATTTTTTTTTGCATTTTAGGTCTTTCAAAGCAGATGGGGCCCCATCATGACATAGCTATCCCTATCTGGAGACAAGAGTGGACCCTCCTTTTTTTCTTTTAAGCAACTAGCACAATAAATATACAAAGTACAAAATCATAATCATACCGCTCAATGAATCTTCACCAAGTGAAATGAATTTGCCCACGTAACCACCAGCTGCCCCAGGACACAGGATGTCACCAGTCCCCGCCACCCCATGCCCTCTGGGGCACTCTGGAAAGACCATGGTGCAGAAACCCAAAGATGGTGATGGTGCTAAGATGACTTCAGAAACACAGACCTCTGAACGTGAAGAAGCTCTTAGAAGTATTTCAACCAATTTATTTTGCTTTTATTATCTTCTTTATTACAGAGAAGAGTGACATGCAGTAATAATCTATCCTACTATCAAATCAATTCTTCAGCAAGGATAAAATAAAAATTCTAAGTCATAAGAAAACATGCATGATAGTTAAGTGGCAGTGTTTAATCTTTCTTAGTAGTGCATAAAATGATGATGAATGTCACAATTGATGAGGTCTTAATGTTTGACGAATTAGGGTGGCTGAGCCAGCGGCACCAGAGTCAACAGGGACAAGGCGTCTGCTCATAGATAATCAGTGACGTAGCCTGACATTTTGATCCAAAGTTACATGAGTACATTACTGAAGGGCAGCTCATTAGGTGACAGTCCTCCTGCTATGAGTCAACGTGACGCTAACAAAAACAACTCTGCAGTGACCTTCAGAGCCAAAACCGTGGGGACGATTTCACTCGACTCTGGTTCTGCTGGTCAGACTGCTCCTAGAACGTACTGGTCAACCCCACGCCTCAAAGGAACAATCGGCTTTCCTTCACACAGCACTACTGTGGGTGACCACGTCCACGCACCGGCACTCACTGCCATCCTCAACCCTAAGGCCAAAGCAACCTGTTAGAATTCATGGTTTTAGAAAAAAATAGCAAACTTGCAAGGGCACTTTTGTTTAATAAATGCTTGTAAGACTTAAAAAAAAAAGACAAAGGGAAAAAGGGGAGAGCTATTTAGAATCTGGAGAGAATGCAAAAAGAAACAAAACCAACCTCCAGGCCGCACCTTCAGGGAGTCTCATCAGGGGTGTGAGCAGCAGTGAGAAAGTCAAGGGTGGGGGTGATCCAGGAGAAAGACGGCGGTCTTCCAACTTGAGAGGGTCATGAGGTGATAAGGCAGAAGATTGTCTGCACAGCTCCGCGGGAGAGCGGAGCCTGCCGGCCATGCAGCTCCAGCGAGGCTGTGGCCACTGCCACCTAGAATGGTCCCATGAGTCTTCTTATTAAGGACGCCCGAGTGAAAGGGATCCCCTGCTTGTCAGCAGGTCATTAGCAGGGGAGGGATTTGGACCTCTAGGGTAGTGCCATGAACATTTTTAAAGATCACTGAATTATTTTCAAGAGACAATCAAAGAACAGTATGTTCTTTTTTTTTTTTTTTATCAACATCATTTAAGTGTGCTGCCGAAGTTTAATTATAGGTTCAAGTGCGCTGGGAGATGACAAAGGTGGAGAGACGCTGCCTTAGGGTTTCGTGCCATTTCCCTTCTGACCGGTCCCTCTAGGAAGGACGCAGTTTCTTCTCCACTGCAACTGTCCTAGGGTTGTATCCAGAGATAGGTCCTATTTTATGACCTCCAGGAAAGAGGAAGCATCTAAATTAGTTCACAGTTCACAGGAAAAAGAGATAAGGGACCATCTGCTGGTTCCCCAACTCGTGGGAGAGTAAGATGGGGTATGTGCTCCTTGAAGATGACCTCACAGAACTGTGGCTTCGTTGGGTCTATTTCTAAACCACTGGGACGGGCCAGGCTCTGTGCTGACAGCTGTGGGAGAGACAGGGGCTCCGCCATACAGAGCACAGTTGAGTGTTCCACCCTTGACCTAGCAACAGCTCAGACAGCTCCAGAACAAAACCCACTCCACCACACTGCTGAAAAACAGAAGGATCCAGGAATTCAGTTAGGGCGGATTATAGCATATCACGGCTATAAGTCAACAACTCCTCCAGAGGCGAGGTCTCTGAAATTTCTTAACATTTTTCGAGAGCTGCCCTAAGTCACAACACAAAAGTCACGTCACAAAAGCACCTGGATGTGCGTTTTGCTTTTTTTTTTTTGAGACAGAGTCTCATTATGTTGCCCTGGGTAGAGTGCCATGGTGTCACAGCTCACAGCAACCTCCAACTCTTGGGCTTAAGCGATTCTCTTGCCTCAACCTCCTAAGCAGCTGGGACTACAGGTGCTGGTCACAATGCCTGTCCATTTTTGTTGTTGTTGAAGTTGTCATTGTTGCTTTAGCTGGCCCGGCCGGGTTCAAACCCACCAGCCTTGGTGTATGTGGTGGGCACTGTAACCACTGTGCTACGGGCACCGAGCCAGGATGTGCATTTTGGACTTTTCCAAGTTTAATTTATCACAGGTAACTCCTGAGTCAACTGCTGAGCCCTGGCATTTGAAGCCTGGAGATGGAATGTGCTGGCAGCTGTTTCCTGACAGTTTTCAGTGTTAACTGACCGGGCCGGGTCCACTAGAGTGACACATCGGTGGCCACTCTGAGGCACGTCCGACCTGGGCGAGCAGCCGTGCTTCCTCAACAACATAATGTGACCCACAGTTCAAACAGCTGAATCCACTTTGGACTCGGTCTTCCGTCCTTTTAGGTTATTTGGCATAATAAATAAATACTGCCCCAACCCTTGGTATGGAGAGAACAGCACTTAATTACTGGACTGGGACAGGCTCCCTAAAAGATTTAGAACTTGGGCCTTCTCCAGAGACCCAGGGAAGGATGGACCTGAACCCCCTCTCTTCTCTGTGGGTCTGAGGCTTGGCTCTCGCTGACCCAGCCAAGGGCCTGAGCACACAGCTGTGTGCAGAGGACACCTGTGTCTCTGTGGGAGAAGAGACAACAGATCCTCCTTGACCCAGGCAGTGCCTGCCATGGCACACCGAGCCTTCTGCTTAAAAGCCACTCGTGTCCATCCCTGCCTACCCGTGACACCTGTCATCTCTGGCCAGTGGTCAAGGCACTCTGCAGTCTGCAGCTGACCAAAGCTGCCCACGCAGCTCTCCAGGGGCTGCTGCTGCGACCCAAAGCCAGCTCTGCGCTGGGCATGGCGGTGCACGCCTGGGGTCCCAGCTGGGCATGGCGGTGCACACCTGGGGCCCCAGCTGCTCAGGAAGCTTTGAGGAAGTTACTTTGAGAGGTTAACTTCTCCATCGTCCGCCCGGTCAGATTCCATGGCACAGAGCTACACATCAGTGACCTTTGGATCCAGACACTGAATATCGAAGATTAAAGATTCTGTACTCTCTGAGAAACCTCTCTCCACTCCTCCAACTGTACCTTTTCTAGCACTCTCAGTTGAAAGGAATAAAGCTTGTTTGGTCACAGCCAAACCACCCACCCCGGCCTGCAGGCTGACAGGGCCAAGCACCTTGCCTCTCACTCTGCAGGATGCATGTGTAAAGATGGACCTTTCAAAGAGGGTGACACAGCTGCTGGCTTGTTCTCTCTGTCCTTCCTGCTTGGCCACAGAAGCAAGCTCAGTCATGGGAAAGCCACAGCAGAGGCAGCTAAATGAAGCTCCTGCCTTCTGGCCCAAGGACCAAAGTGGGAGGCCCAGAGGACGGAAGTGCTGTAGAGATTGCAGAGAGGGAGGGGCTCAGGAAACAGCCCCATAAAGGTGTTATGAGCTCCGGGGCTCAGCCCTGAGCTGTGTGTGAGTGGATACAACCCTTGTACCATGGGTGAGCACTGAAGGTCAGTGCCCAGGTCCCAGCCTGGCCACGGGCTGCCAGAGGGACAGATCTGAACAGCCAGGGGACAGCTGGGAAGGTTCAGCCAACATGGATGCTACAGAGGCCTGGTGAGATGAGAACCTGAACCCAACCTGGAAAAGTGCCTGCTAAGGTCAAAGTATCAGTGTTCTCCACAGCAGTCAAACAAGACCCAGGGTCTCATAACACAGTCCTCAAAGTGTTCAGGGGCCTGGTGGCTCCTGCCTGTAATCCCGGCACTCTGAAAGGCCAAGGTGGGTGGATTGCTTGAGCTCTGCCGTTCGAGTCCAGCCTGAGCCAGAGCAAGACCCCCTCTTAAAAAATAGCTGATGTTGTGGTGGGAGCCTGTAGTCACAGCTACTTGGGAGGCTGAGGCAGGAGGATCACTTGAGCCCAAGAGTTTGAGGTTGCTGTGAGCTGTGATGCCACAGCACTCTACTGAGGGTGACAGAGTGAGACTATGCCTCGAAAAAAGAAAATGTGCAGGGTTTCAATCTAAAATCACTCAGCATACCAAGAACCAGAAAAGTCCTCAACTCACATGGGAACAGATAATCAGTAGACCAACTGAGATGTCACGGCTCTCGGAATTAGTGGACAAAGACTTCAAAGCAGCAGTGATGAAAAATACTCCACAAAGGAAGGAGGAATACTCTGGCCATGAGCAGAAAGGGTGAATGTCAGGAAAGAAGCAGAAGACAGAAAGGAGAATCAAATGGAAATTTTAGAACTAAAAATACAGTAACTGTAAATTAAAAAACCCAGTTGATGGGCTTTATAGTAGAATGAAAATGACAAAAGATAAAGACTCAGTGAACATGAAGAAAGGTCAGTGAGAATCATCTGAGTAACAGAGAAAGGAAAAAGATTTAAAAGAAACAGACAAGCCATGGGGACCTGTAGGATGATGCCCAAGGACCTAACGTCTGTGTCACTGGAGTTTGGGAAGGAGAGGGGGAGGGAGGCCAGTGAATGTCTCTCTGTATATGTGTTTGAAGAGCTAATGGCTGAAACTCACCAACTTTGGTAAAGAACATAAACCTTTACATTGAAGAAGGTCAGTGAACCCCAAACAGGATAAACCCAGAGGAATACACACCCTGATATGCCATAACAAGACTGCTGAAAAACTAAAGACCAAGGAAAAAAAAAATCTTGAAAGCAACCGGAGAAAAACAATGCGTGACTTAGAATAAGAATTCATGTGACAGTAGGTTTCTCACAAAACCCACAAAAGCTAGAAGGGAGGGAAATGACATTTTTAAAGTGCTAAAAAAAAAAAAAAATCTCCCAAGAATGAAGGTGAAATGAAGACATTCTCAAGAGAATTTAATCCTCCTGGACCTAAAAGAATTTATAAACTTCTTCAGACAGAAGAGATATAGTTCCAGAAGAAAACAGGGAACATTAGGAGTGAAGAGTGAAAGAAAAGGTAAACATAATGGACTTTTTAATCTTCTTGAGTTCTTTTAAAATACATTTCACAGGCTTGGCGCCTGTGGCTCAATCGGCTAAGGCGCCAGCCACGTACACCCAAGGTGGCGGGTTCAAATCCCCAGCCCGGGCCCGCCAAACAACAATGATGGCTGCAACCAAAAAATGGCTGGGCGTTGTGGCGGGCACCTGTGGTCCCAGCTACTTGGGAGGCGGAGGCAGGAGACTGGCTTGAGCCCAGGAGTTGGAGGTTGCTGTG
Source organism: Galagoides demidoff (assembly GCA_963574575.1). NCBI lineage: Eukaryota > Metazoa > Chordata > Mammalia > Primates > Galagidae > Galagoides > Galagoides demidoff. Next base: position 8,933 of record CAUYQV010113124.1, read on the forward strand.
AGCTGTGATGCCACGGCACTCTACCCAGGGGGATAGCTTGAGGCTCCGTCTCAAAAAAAAAAAAACATTTCACTGTTGAAGACAAAAATTACAATATGGGCTGATGAGGTTTGCTGTGACTACAGAAGTAATGAATATAAAAGCTACAACAGAAACGGAAGAGGATGAGGAGTGACGGAGTGAGGTTTCTACATTCCACTTAAAAGAGGTAAAATACTGACTGTGAGAAGATGGGGAACAGTATGGATATTGTGATCCCTAGAGCACACACTACACATAAGATAAAAAACTCAGTGGACAAATTAAAACGGAACGTCAAACATATTCAAATAGTCCCGAAGAACACAAGAAAGAGAAAACAGAGGAAAGAAAAATGGAGGGAACAAACACAAACAAAGAATAGAACAGTGGCCCGAAGGCCAAACAGATAAATAAGTACAGTAAATGTAAACAGCGTAAACAGTAATTTTTTTGTTTGTTTTTGAGATGGAGTCTCATGCTGTCGCTCAGCCTGGAGTGTCATGGTGTTAGCACCAGCTGACAGCAGCCTCAAACTTCTGGGCTCACGCAATCCTGATGACTTAGCCTTCTGACAAGCTGGGACTACAGGCATCTGCCACCACGACCAACTGATTTTTCTATTTTTCACAGAGATGGGGGATCTTGCTATGTTCCTCAGGCTGGTCTCAAACTCCTGGCCTCAAGCGATCCTCCTGCCTCGGCCTCTCAAAGTGCTGGGATTAAAACACACCAGTTAAATGCCAGAGATTATCAGAATGGATAAAAAGACAGAAACCCAACTCTATGTTGATTATAAGAAACTCGAACTACCATCATATAGGTACGTAACAATAAAAGGATTAAGAAAAGATCACGACAGCACTAATCAAGAGAAAACTGAAATGGCTATAGTCATAACAAAGTATACTTCAGAGCTAAGAAAACTGCCAGAAAGAAGAAGGAACAGTACATCATGATACAAATGTCAATTCACCCAGAAGATAGAACAATCCCGATTTGGAGAGACCACTGGTGGGCGGTGGGTCACCCTGCACATCACGCGCTTGGGGTGAGCCCCATAGTGCCATGCCCAGCTCTCAGAGGCTTCCCTAAATGATCGTTCCACTTAAAGAGGTCTTTTCCCATAGAGGGAGCTGGTGCCTAACAGAGGTTAGGGACGGGGAAGGCTGGCTAAAAGGGAGAAGCCGAGTTCTGGGGAGATGCCGTAAGGCAGGGCATTGAATCTCTGTAGAAAGTCAGAGCCAACTGCCCACTCTCACTGCTCCAGGGAGTGGCCCCCAGGTTTGGAACACTCTTCCATAATGCTAAGCGTCACTATTATTTAAAACTTTTAAATAATTAGATAATAATTACAAGTTACATCTACTGTCTGCTCATTACATAGCAGGCACTAAGCTAATGCTCTGTATTAACAATCTGATTTATTTCTCTGTAGCATATGAGCTAAGTCTATTATAATATCATCCCCATTTTATAAATGAAGAAACTTTAAAGCTTAGAAACATTAAATAGTTGCCTAAGGTCACAGAGCTAAAATGGAAGTATCTGGATAAAGTCAAGCACAGCTTGAGTCCACAGGCTTGCATATTGGGAATAAGGACCAGGACCCTCCCCCCTTGTTTGCTAATCTGGAGGGGGGATAAAGACCCTCAAAATAGCTGCAGTAGATGTGTGTGGTCTAATACTCCCTACACCACTACAAAATACTGGTCTACAGGTCTTCCCATCTGGACGTGACACAGGCGACGTGATTTAGCAATCTGATATTTCATCCAAATCATCAGAAAACTTCAAAGTCTTATTTAGCAGACATTGGCAAATAAGGAGGGCTTAGCATGTCCCCCCCACAAATGCGGGGCTTTCACAGGCTTTAGTACCTAATGGAAGAAGTTGAATGATTTTAAAATAATAATAAGAAGGGCGGTGCCTGTGGCTCACTGAGTAGGGCGCCGGCCCCATATACAGAGGGTGGCAGGTTCAAACCCGGCTCTGGCCAAACTGCAACAAAAAATAGCCAGGCATTGTGGCAGGCGCCTGTAGTCCCAGCTACTCTGGAGGCTGAGGCAAGAGAATCGCCTTAGCCCAGGAGTTGGAGGTTGCTGTGAGCTGTGTGACGTCACTGCACTTTACCGAAGGCGATAAAGTGAGACTCTGTCTCTAAAAAAAAAAAAAAAGAAGAAGAAAATGAAGGATCTTTGCAAAGGAATGGGAACGACACAGCTGTGCTCTGGGACTAGACTTTGTTTTACTCAATACTACCTATGACAGAATCCCAAGATACTAGGCCGAGATGAGACTTGCAGCTTCTAGAAAACAGGTAGGGGTTGGCAGACAGGTAAGACAGGGGGAGGGAGCGGGACGCAGAGAAGAGGTTCAGACTCACGGGAACAGTTTCTAGAGGGGGACACCAAGACACAGGGAGTGATGTGACAGGGTGATAGCATGTCTGCTCAGAGCTATGACTGGAACCCCTACTTCCCAGCCCATGTGTCACCAACAGGGTAAAACCCACAAGAGGGGAGAAGGGGCTGCAAGGCTGCTCCTGCCCTGGGCCTGGCTTGTCACCTCTCTGAGCAGTACCAAGACCACGCCGAGGCCGAGGATGACAGCTGCTGCCTCTCTGCCACTTTCTTCTCTGAGGGACACGGCATCTGCCAGATCAAAGTGCCGCTTTATAGTGTTCAGGTCATTCGGTCGGCAACCGGTTATTAAGCCCCTATCACATTCCCAGAACTGACAGGTCCTGGGGACACAAAGATGAATAGATGTGGCCCTTCATTTCCCAAATGCAGTGTGGAGAGAGACACACACCAACCAGCACAGCAGCGTGACAAGTACTGTAATGCCAGGGTGTTTGGCTCTGCCTGGGGAGATTTCAAAAGACTGCGTTCTTTGAAAGCCTGAGCCTGCCGGGCAGAGCAGGGTAGATATTCCAGACAGAGAGAACAGCTGGCACAAAGTAGCAGGCGTGAGGTGGTCTGATGTCCCCATACAGCTAATTCAGACTCGTTCAGCCCCAGCTAGAGAGTCAGGAAGGATCTAGCACAACCTCAGTTTATATTTGGAAGTATTCCACCGAGCCTTAAAATTGAAACATACGTAATCAATCACTATTCTGCCCATAAGAAAGTGGGAGCTGAATTCTTATTTCGGAGAACCTTAATATATAACAAGACGGCCAGGTTCTATGGCTCACGCCTGTCATCCCAGCACTCGAGGCAGGAGGATTGTTTGAGCTCAGGAGTTTACGATCAGCCCAAGCCAGAGTGAGACCTACCAAAAATAGAAAAATTTAGCCTATGATGTGTGCCTATGGTTCCAGCCACTTGGGAGATTTGAGCTCAGGAGTTGGAGGTTGCAGTGACGTATGAGGATACCATTGTATTCTAGCCAGGGTATCAGAGCAAGACTCAGGGACAGGGAAAGGAGGGAAGGGGAGGGGAGGCGAGAAAGAAAACATATAACAAGAATTAAAATACATACAATCGTGAGCTTCACTCCTGACTTGGAACACGAAGATGTGTTTTTAGCAGCCTGGGGAACAGTGGCGGTGGCAGATGTTTACTTGCAGGCTGCGTGAAAAGAAAGAGGTTTCTGTGGCTGTTCTGCTTCCACGGCATCTAAATAGCTTTCAAGGGCTGCCTTAAGTATATTGATCCACTGTTCTCGAGCTACAGGCTTTTCTAACTATCTCCTCTGCAGAATTCTATTCAAGTTTTAAAAGTGGAGCCAATTTTCTTTCATCTCAAATGCTTTAGCTGGAGGCAGCTCCCATGTGGGTCTGTCCTTTTAGGAAAAGAGTCACCAGGTTGGGGAGAGTTTAAGCTTAACAGAGAGAAGGGGATAAAAAGACCAAGGCTGTATAGGGTCTGTCAAGTTTCCAGAGACCAACAGCCTTGCTGATGTCACCAGAGGCGACTTTGAGACAGAACATGCAGGTGCGGTGACCATCAGCATTTCACCACTGTGGCAATACCAGCATCTGGGCTGCGTCGTGCTCCATGTGGGGACCATCCTGAGTGCTACAGGACACTCAGGGGCATACCTGGTCTCTGCCTGCTGCCAGAAGCACCTCCTGGCTGTGTCAACCCAAAATTTCTCCAGGGGCTGCACCTGGCTGAAAGTTCCTGACCTTGTTAACTGCAGGCAGCAACGTCTCTAAAGACTCCCAGTTCTTTGAACTGCTTCCTGCTGAAAACCCCTCTCTTTGGGTGCACCGTCGTCGAAAAATAAAACCAATAAAGAGTAATTATGATAGAATGTTGATGATATGCAAATCCCTACGTAAAGCAGCTCTTAATGTTACATGAACCGCCCAGGGTAGAACAGGCTCCCGGCGGAGCAGCAGGCAGAGGTGTGCGCAGTGTGGGTGGCTGAGTGTCCGTCCAGTTATTCAGCAAATGCTACTGAGCACTTACAGGTCCCAGGTACTGTTCCAGGTGAACAAGACAAACAAAAGCCCAGCCCTCGGGGAGAGAGCAAAGAAGTAAACAGAGAAATCGCTATTGGCCATCATGGTGCTAAGAATAAAATACAAGCGCGTGAAGGGTTAAAGCCATGCTGGCCGCTGTGTAGCCACCGGCCATGTGCAGCTAGCAAGCTCACGGAATGTACTTATTCAAGTTGAGACGTACTGACCAAACCAGATCTCAGACTTTACATACAAAAATGAGAATATCAAATGTCTAATTTTTAGCCGTGCGTTGTGGCAGGCACCTGTAGTCCCAGCTACTCGGGAGGCTGAGGCAAGAGAATCGCCTAAGCCCAGGAGTTGGAGATTAATCTATTAACAAAATTAAATCTGCTGTTTTTCCCTCACTTGTTCAATGTGGCTCACTCTGTTGGACAGTGAGAGGTCAGGAGTACTGGCTGGAGCAGGGAGCCACTCATGCAGATCTGGAGGCCCAGGGTCCCAGGCCAGGGATACAGCAACATGAGTGCTCTGCCACGGGCAGGGGCCTGGGCCACTCAATGAACAGCCAGGCGACATGGCTCTGTGGGGCACACAAAGGGAGCAGGAAGGGATGAGGCTGGAAGGGCTACAGGGACTGGTCCACGGAGGCAGGGACCTGGAGGCTGAGTTAAGGATTTGGGATTGTCCAAGACAACAGCAATGGGACAGCAGTTGGGGGTCTGAATACAAGGAACACCATGACCTGGGCTTGGTTCTGGAAAGATGCCTCTATCTGGTCACTGTGTGGGGAGCAGCACACCGGCAGGGCCAGAAGTGAGCCCTCTAGGTGGGCGGGGGCAGCCCCCTGGGCCCCTCTGCTGTGGGCTGCTCCAGCTCCCCTGGCTGGGATCCTCAGGAAGGGCGGGAGATGAAACCAGCCATGTTGCTCTTCCCATAGCGTAGATGAGTCTGTTAATTCCACTTCCATTAGATGTCTGATTATGTAGAAAACCGTCCCTCCGTAGAGCAAAGTATTTTTTATTACCCAAATTGGGCCTTGGGCTTCTAAGTGTGATCTTGTTCTGTGATGAAGTCGACAGAGCAGAGAGAGTATCCGGCTAATTTTATTATATTAGCTGGTTTTCTACTTCCTTGGAAACACCAGATTAAACTCAGAAGCACTTGGGAGGAGGGGGTCCTAGGTTTAACGCTGTTTTGACCTCAATTATTTATTTCACTCCAATCTTGATATTTTCTGCTAACTCAGAACATGGTTCTCCCCTCTCATGAGGCTTCTGCCCCTCGTTACTGGGCCCCATTTTTAAACCCCAGCTCCCGAGGTTCACCCCATGTCCCCTAACTCGAGGATGCTGGTGTCACAGCAACCATTCGGCTTATTTACTCTGGCATTTTCCATTTGTTCCACTGTTTTCAGATTCCTGCTCTTTCCCTAGCTCGTCGGTCATTTTTGCCACAGTGAGTCATCTGCTCTGAGTCATGCCTGGCTGTGATACAAAGGCCGGGAAACGTCTTCAACACACCTGGTGCAGAAAAGGGTGTCAGTGAAGACTGTCTGTACCAGGCGCGTGCTTCCCGGAGTGGATTCGGTAATTAGGAGAAAAAATAACCCCTCTTCTCTCCTTTGTTTCCTTAATTTACCATCCCAGTCTTTGTTGGGAGTTACTGTGACAGCAAAATGGGTCTGGGCCAGTCGTTTCTGACTGTTAGGAGGCAGGAGAGCGTTTTCGGAGAGCCCCTGAGAACAGGTTTTCTGCACACGAGGCTCTTCCTCGTGCAGCACTGAGCGGCGCACGCAGGCTCCCCCTGCACCGTTTCCTCTCGGCGCTCCAACACGTGCGGCCCATGGGGATGCCAAACTGTGTTGGCAGGTGCAACAACTGCGTGCAATGTGGTCCCCTCCACAAGAAGACAGTAATGGAAAACTATGGCCTAGGACACAAGGATCCTCCATAGCACTGTCCCTCGCTCATCCACCCCACAATCAAGGGCATATCTGAGACGGGCAGATGGACCTGAGAGGCAGAGCAGCCCAGAGGCACTGTCGCCCTCTCCCAGGACAGAGGGACTAAAAACATCAACCACAAAAAGGAGCTGGAGGTACCTCTGGCCCAGTGGTTAGGGCACCGGCCACATACACCCAGGCTAGCAGGTTAGAACCTGGCCTGGTCCTGCTAAACAGCAATGACAACTGCAACGAAAAAATAGCCGGGTGTTGTGGCAGATGCCTGTAGTCCCAGCTACTTGGGAGGCTGGCAACAGAATTGCCTAAGCCCAAGAGTTGGAGGTTGCTGTGAGCTGTGATGTCACAGCACTCTACTGAGGGCAACAAAGTAAGACTGTCTCAAAATAAAAATAAAAATGAGCACAGCACTGCTAACCACTGCACCAGGGACAGACTAAAATTGAGTCCGGTTACAAAGGCCATGTGTTGTATGATTCTGTTTACGTGAAAGGTCCAGAACAGGCGCATCCCTAGAGACAGAAAGTGGACAGTGGTTGTCAGCGGCTGGGGGACAGAGCGACTGCTGATGGTGATGGGGTTTCTTTCATGGGGTGATGGGAACATTCTAAATTTAGATTATGGTGATGGCTGCACCACCCAGTGAAGTTACTAAAAAGTCACTGAATTGTACACATGAAGTAGGTGGATTTTAATGTAAAACGTATTTCAATAAGCTCTTAAACGAAAGAAGGAAACAAAGGGGAAGGAGAGCAGGCTGTTCAAACCCTCTAAACAGACTGAGGGAGAGGAGGCTGGAGCCCGGGGAGACGAGGGTCTCTGTGTAGCCAGCAGCGCAACCAGGCCTGGGGGTCCAGAGCACCAGCCACCTGTGACACAGGGGTGCTTCTCCATCACCTGCTCTGAGCAGGGGACAGGCAAGGCCTGGGGGCGGCAGAGTGAGCAAGCCACAACTGAGGCCTTGCAGGATGGCTCCTGACCTGCCTGGAGAGGACAGGGCAGTGGGGGACAGCAAGAGAAAGGCGCTCGTGCTGGGATGGAGGGCTGGGGGCTCTGGGAAGACACCCTGGTATATTGGGGGGGGTGTTGCTGCTTTAAGAGCCAGACAGGAATTAGAGGGCTGAGGGGAAGCAGGAGAGTGGATGGCTGGACTCTGGGAAGATGCAGAGGCAGGTGGGTGGGGCGGGGCTGGGGACACGGGCACCAGCACCCTCCAAGGTGTGCCCTGAGAGGGAGACGGCAAGTGGAAAGCCCATGGACCGGGCCCAAGGACAGGCTGCCTGGACCCGAGCTCTGGTGCTAACCCCACCTGCTCCCCAGTGGAAGCAAACCACCACCTCCAGGCCTGGGTGCTCCCACCTATAAAACAGAGATGGTAACAACAGCAGCTACCCTTTGCTGCTTTTGCAAAAGGGCTACAGTGACAATCTCCTAAAGCACTTGGCGCATCGCTGGGCGTGGCAGAGTAAACCCAGGAAACAGGAGCCATGACGACAATGGTGTTATACCTCGGTGACCTAAAAGAATCCACCCCTCCCACTCTTCTTTCTGGGAGTCCTCTGGATCCGCCCCAGGTCAGGGCCAACCCTACTGAGTGAAATTTAAGACACATGACAAGCTTCCAACAAGTACGAGCACTTTCCCCACACTTTTTCCACGTTGAGGCAAGAGCCTCACATTTTACCATTACAGACTCATCTCCATCAAGCACCTTCCTCCCTAAGATTACAATATTGTTATCAGGTCTTAATACAGGGGAACAGATCAGCCTGTCAGGGCGCAGCAGAAGAGGGTCCTGAAAAGGCAGGAGGGAAGAAGGACTGAAAGTTAGGGCAGTGAGCACAGCCTGGGGAGTGGGGCGCGAGGATGACAACTCTGGAAGGAGGTGGAAGAAACTGGCAGTAAGGCTGCAGGGCACAGGGGTGGTGGGGACAGAAACTACACCTCGCTCAACACCCTTCTATATCATCTGAATTTGGTACCATCTGCCTGTATAACACAGTTGAAAAGTAAAAATAAATGACATAAAATAAGAGGGAGGATCTTGGGTATCTGGGTGAGACAGAGCCAGGACCAGAAGGGTCCCTGAAGCCACAGGTACATGCCACCACGTAAGTCACTGGTGGCCGCCCTGCTTGACTCACCTCCACCTCCAGAGACCTGTGAACTCCCAGATGACTCATTCTTGGTCAGAATCGGAGACTCTGAAGCCCAGAACTCTCAACACCTCAGCAAAAAGCCCTTTGGAACGGCACAACTTCTGCCCAGTGCCAGCAGTGCCAGGTCGTCCTGTTCAGTTGCACCATTTATTTCCCTGCTGGACGCCAATGAGCTATTCCTCCGCTACAAGAACAGGTAAGCGAAATGCCAAGCAAGGGAATCATCTCTCCAAGGCCCCTGCAGAGCCCTTTAGAGAAATCCAGCACCCTGACCTCAAGCAGCTGGCGCGTCCCTGCTGGCAGGCACGGGGAGGGGTGGAGAGACTGCGGGCCTTGAAATCCAAGAGCCACCTCTGCCATGACCAGTGGTACAGCCTTAAGCAAATCACTCTTGGGCTGCTTGGACCCTCACTCTCCTTGCCTGCCAAACACATAGATCACCACGTCCCTCACAAATTGTGAGGCTTGTGGATGCTTTCCATAAAAACATTTAAATCTCTGTCACTATCCCTAAAAATAACTCTGCACCTCCTGCCAATTTTTCCCTCTGTCAGTGGATCTTGAAGTTTGAAGTTGTTATGGGTTAAATTGTGTCCCCTCTGCTCCCTACAAAAGATACGATGAAGTCCTAGGCCCTGGAACCTGCGAGTGAACTTATTTGGAAATAGGGTCTATACAGATATAATTAGTTAAGATGAGGTCATAATGGAGTAGGGAGGACTCTAGATCCAATATGGTGGGTGTCTTTATAAGAGGAGATAGAGACCCAGGTACAGAAGACAGATGATGTGGAAAGAGACACTGGGAGGAGGCCATGTCACCACAGCGGCAGAGACTGCAGTTTCACAGCTGCAAGCAGGGGACACCAAGGATGGAGCAGGGATGGACACCAAGGATGGAGCAGGGGACACCAAAGATGGAGCAGGGATGGACACCAAAGATGGAGCAGGGGACACCAAGGATGGAGCAGGAAATACCAAGGTTGGAGCGGGGAACACCAAGGATTGCTGGTAACCACAAGAAGTGGGGAAGAGAGGCTCTGAGTCTCCCACTGAGTCCCCAAGAGGAAACCAACCCTCTTGACATCTTAATTTGGGACTTTTGTTCTTCAGAACTGTGAGAGAATACATTTCTGTTGTTGTAAGCCCCCTAGTTTGTGGTATTAATTCTTCATTACAGCAGCTCTTGGAAACGAATTTGGAATCTTATCTGGTTTTACTAAACATTTAGTGCTTGGATTCTCTTGCCCAATGGTCAGCCTGCCAGCTTGTTTGTCTCTAGCGAAAGAAAACCAAGTTAATATCTACCAAAGCAGCAATTCCTCCCATCTTTGGAAAGGTCTGATTGCCATAAAAACTATTGATTAGCAAACACTGTGTTTACTGAGCACCTACTATACGGCAGGTACTGTTTTGTGCCCTCTTGATAAAGAGGCAAATGGGAAACAGGCCATAAAAGCTTTCTCAAGTAAATAAGGTCATTTCTGATATTGCTACGAAGAAAACAAAAGACTGCAGTGTGACAGAATAAGAGGAATAAGGAACATTACTTTGATTATCAGGGAAGGTCTCATGAAGGATGTGATACTGGAGCAGTGGCCTGAATGACAGGGAGCTGGCCCTGGGGAAATGTAGCAAGAGGAACAGCCAGTGCAAAGGCCCTGAGGCAGCGTGATTCCCCACATGCTCAGGTTCAGCAAGTAGGCAGGACCTCTGTGAGTGAGAAGGTGGTAGTTGATGAAGCTGGAGAAATAAGCAAGGCCAGCACCTGCACAGCCACTCTCGTAGACCGGGGTAAGGAGTTTGAACATCACTCCCACTGTACTGGGAAGGTGCCAAGGAGAAACGTGATTCAACTCACAGTTTTTAAATGATCACTCTGGCGTGATCAAGTTCTTAAAACTAAAGTCTTTGTAACGGTTGTCCTTTGGCTCTAAGGCCTCTACAGAAGGAGTTTAATGAATGATAGCCTTGAACTTTCTGTCATCGTGACTCCAGAGATTCCCCCAGCTTAACCAGGTCTAATTCATTTACTGCTGTAACAGTTTCCAATGAGTGTGCTTGATTTTTTGTTTCTGTGCCCTTCATTATATGTGATGTCCAGAAGAGAACACAATGTTCTAAGTATGGGGGCACACTTCTGATGCGTCCTGGGACTGCTTGGGTTTTCAGTTCTGTTTCATACCCAGGACCTACTGAAGCATCCCTCTGGCAGCCTCCCCCTGAAGTCCTGTCCTCTCTGTGACACCCAGATCTGGACAGTGAGATTAAAGCCTGTTCTTCCCTAATGAGAACCACCTATGCCCTGTTTAAAAAACAGAAGTGTCAAACCATAACACACACGATGTCACATATAAAAGACTGATTAGAAACAAAACTACTGGGTCAGCTCCTTGGGTTTCATGACCACTGTGCTTCTCTTCCGGGAGGAGGACAGCAAAGCTATTATAGCGAGTTTCCTCTAGAATTGCCTTCCTCTCTTGCATCACACTTCTGAAGACACCTAGACTATTGGGAAACGCAGAATGCTTGAGCAAAAGACACTCTTTGCAATCATACTTCCTACTAGATTTCTCAAAGACTTATAAACAAATCTGAGCCCACGGAGACTACCACAGGCTTGGAGTGGGGGAAGCCAGGAGGGCGCAGCTGTGCTGCCAAGCTGGGCTGACTCGGTGAGCCGTGAGCCCCGCGTGATGGGAGAAAAGGACGTTCTTCTAGGCCTCGGGAAAGCCCTGGGGCCCTCGTGTGAGGGCTGATCCTCTGGGATCCTTCCCTATCTCATCTGCAGGGCTGTGTGGGCTGCCACATCCACTGTGAGACTGCCGGGGTTAACACTTGGCTTCCCGCCCCCCGACAAAGTCACTCAGCCTCGGTTTCCTCATCTGAGACATGGGAACGGCAACCCCACCTATATCTTCCAAGTTTATCCTGAAAATCAGTCACGCGTCTATATGTGAAAGCCCTTCGTGTTATTTCGAGAGGATTTGACGCCTCCCTTTGTATAATCTTTCCAGCTGCTGGTTGACTTTCACGACTCTTTTTTGTTATTGTTGTTAATCTCCTCAGGCTGCTTTTGGTGTTTCTTTTAACCTGATTATTTTCCATTTTGCGGAGAAGGGGGCTGGGGAAAGAAGCACGCAGAAGCTATCACCCCACCGAAACCTTTTCTAGGGACTGTTCTAAAAGAAGCCGCCCTCAGGGCCATTTAGGATAACTGTAAATCAATTTACCTTTGAAAGAAAAAGTTACTGTTGTAATAAGGGAACCCCATCTAGCATCTGTGGATACGCTTTACTTTCTGGAATTCTGTAGCAAATTATTTAAGGTCTGTGATTGACTCGTGTCACCGACTTGCTCCTCACTGCCTTTCCTTGTTACATTCCCAAATAATACAAACCAATCATCGCATCGACTGACGTGATGAATCTCATACAAAAGGCAAACATTCCAAGAAACAGCGAAATGTGACACAGGGAGGCTTCACAGTAACCTGCTCATCACTAAGAGTGCCCAGGTGTGAGTCCCCAGCCATCTTCATGGCTTAATGGAAAAGGAAAATCTCAAGAGCCAACTTTGTCACTGTGCGCCCATCTCAACAGCCTTTTTGTTATGTGCTTCAAAAGACGTAAGCAATCCTATTTCTTAACAAAGTGGAAATAAAAACAAGAGATAGTCAAAGGGAGGCACTCTGAACAACGTGGGGATGAGTGCTTCCCAGCAGAAATGTGGGGAAGACGGAGGCGCAGTGCCAACCAAGCTTTTTTTTTTCTTTTTCCTTTTGCTCGGTGTTAAGCATCTGGGCCGCCCTGCTTGTAGCTATTGGGAGGGGGTGCCTCTAATTAAATGAATCTGACATTGGCATCGGGTCACAGCCTGGCTCAGGCAGCCTCCTCGCTGACAGCTGTCAGCCTGTCTCTAACACTGACTCACCCCAGCTACAACCTCCACGTCAGGGCGCCTCACCCATGCCAGCTCAGAGGCCAGGTCCTGCTCATTCCGCAGGTTGGCACTCTCGCCTAGCACTTACCCAGAGAGAAAAAGGAGCTGGCTGGTGTCCACCGCAAAACCTTTCTCCTCTTCCCCTTCTCGTCTTTCCAAATCCAATCTACCTGCAACCTTGGGAAGCACAAGCCCAGCAGAAAGGGGGCCCCCGCGCTCAACTCCAGGAAGACTAATTCTGTCCTTTCAAACCTCCTGGAAACTGCTCCAGTCCCCCGTAAACCAGCTGCCCTGCACTGAGCTTCTGAAACTGCATGAACGTTGCTGTCCCTTCTGCAAACCTCACCGGCCCATCATGAGCAGAGGGAAGCCCGGTGACAACTCAGGCGAAACCCACAGGGGCGGCCACTCGGCCAAGAAGCCCCTTCCCTCATTCACGCCTCTGCCGGCCCCACACGCAGGACCTGACAAATGTCTTTCCTACCCGGCTCCCTGCAACCCCTCCCCGCACGCCTTTCCGAGTCCCGTTTTTTTTTTTTTTTTCGCCTCCAAGATAGAGTAACCAGCGCCATCCCAAAGCCACTTGGGGACAGCATCTGCCGACATCTGCCACCTGGGACACCTCCTGTGGGCAGTGGCCCAGGCTTCCCTCACGCCCGGTGTCCAGCCGCCCCTGCCCATCTCCTGACCTACCTACCCCGGGGCCCGCGCCCCCGCAGACCCGCCTCCTGCCACCCACGGGCCCGCCCCGCAGCCCCACGGCACTCCCACCTGTCACCCCTTGCAGACCCCGGAGAACCGCGTCCTGTGTCCCCGCCGTCCTTCCCGGGTAAACTCTCCCCTCGCGAGCCCGACAGGCGAGCCCGAGGCCGCTCCGCGGCCCCTCTCACCGCAGGCGGGCCGGCTAGCTAGCGGGCGCAGTCAGGCTCGGCGGCTGCGGCTTCTGCGCCGCCCGCAAGCAGCCGGGTCCTTCCGAGGCGCCGCGGCGCGAGCTGTCAGTCAGCTGGAGGTGCCCGCCCCCCGATTCCATCGGCGCAGGCGCGGGACGGGTGCCGCCCTCCTCTCACGGCGGGAGGGCGGGGCTGTATCACGTGACGGGGCGGGGTCTGCTCCCGAGAGGCTGCCCCCGCCCGTGGGAGAGCGCACCGAGGTCCCGGAGACAGCGCGCTCGGCGGACCCAGCCCAGGGTGTTCTCCCGCCCTGGGAAGAGTCGGGTGGGGCAGGCCTTTCTGCACGCGGGTGGGTGGGTAATTTGGTGATTTGGGGGGCAAGGCCGGTGTGGAGCCCCAGCACGGAGCCAGGAAATAAAGTCTGGTTCTGGTCCTGTGTTTCTCCACCTTTAAAGCAAGTATGCCTTTTGCTGCCCCCAATTGCCCAGACTTGGGGTGAAGCCTTGACATTAACCAACATGCCTATAAAGTAAGTCTGATTAGGATACACAGGAGGGCCATCTGACCTCTATTTTTTTTTTTTTTTTTGAGACAGAGTATCACTATGTCGCCCTTGGTAGAGTGCCATGGTGTCCCGGCTCACAGCAACCTCAAACTCTTGGGCTTAAGCGATTTTCCAAGTAGCTGGAACTGCAGGCGCCCAACACAACGCCCAGCTATTTTTTTGTTGCAGTTATTGTTGTTTAGCTGGCCTGGGCCGGGTTCGAACCCACCACCCTCGTTGCATGTGGCTGTAACCACCGTGCCACAGGGGCCAAGCCAGACCTCTATTTTTTTTTTTTTTAAAGGGGGCGACTTAGACTGGTAGGCGCACTTTAGCTGCTCTGAAAGTTCCAGGCCTGTCTGCATCTTTTCAGCAAATACAGTAAACACAGTGTTCAGGCCATTCGTTTCTTCTACCTGTCTTCAATTAAAACGTAAAAAATACAAGTGCTGCCTCCTATGGAAGCTCTTGTAGTTCTCCAGGAGGTATAAAAACATAAACTGACAGCCTTGCCCAGTGATTTTGGGGTTAGGTCAGACTTGTTCCAGTACCTAGCAAAGTAAAGAATCCAATTCTGGAGTGTTGGCGCTGGCATCCCAAATCTGCTAAAGATGCTCACACAGCCACTCTGCTGCTGTGGTGCTCCTTCTGGTGCCTGCTTAAATGAAATAATGAAGCCCTGTCTTTAAAGAAATGTAACAATATCTGAAAGAGGGCTGCATATGGATTTTAGAAAACAGTCATGAGCTTTAACCAGAGGAACTGGAGTTCTGCCTCTTAAGACAAAAACTGATATGAGTAAGTCAAGATTCTGTCCTTGCCCCAAGCAGAGCTGCTGTTCCCTGAAAAGATGAACTACTGTACCGTGGACTTACTTGGAAAAGTTTAAAGGAACACATGAAAAAAGAAGCTGGGAGCTGTAGTTCCATGAGGACTATGGGCCGTCCAGCCCCAAAGCTGCTTCTGGTGCATTCTAGATTTGCTTGACTAGCTGGGTATGGCCATGATGTGTGAGAAGCCGGAATACAGGGTGTTTCAAACTTGTTGGGAACTCAGAACGGGAGGCAGGTCCAGCAGCGTTCATTCCCTTACGTTGGTTTTCAACCTTCCTAATGCCATGACCCTTTAATACAGTTCCTTGTGTTGTGGTGACCCCCAACCATAAGATTTATTTTCATTGCTACTTCATAACCAATTATGCTACTGTTATGAATCGTAATGTAAATATGTGATATGCAGGATGGTCTTAGGCGACCCCTGTGAAAGGGTCGTTCAACCCCCAAAGGGGTCACGACCCACAGGTTGAGAACCACTGCCTTATAGCTGTTGGTCTCTGTAAGGCTCTGTCCTGAGTCCAGCAGAATGTAAGTGCTGTCTTGCCAAATTTATGGGTGGAAGCAGGAGGGATGCTGCAACTGCAGGAAATCCTTCCCTGGTTCAGGGACTGGGCCCTGGACAAAGCACCAATTAGCAAGGTCCTGACCCAACCTTGGCAACACCAATTGTTCAGAAAAGTTGAAAAAAAATGTGAGCTTGTTTGGAGTTGGATTCCATTTGGAGGAAATGTCATTTCCGCCAAGGATTCATGCAGACCCTTTCCTCGCCTCATAAAAGGTCTTCTGACCTTGCCAGAAGGTTGGAGAGAGGCAGATGAAGTGGCCAATTTTTTTTGTGAAAGTGAGTTGTGCAAATCACAGACCAGCGAACTGGACATTGGGCCTGGGCAATAACCCGTGAAAAATATTTGTGACCCCTGGGAAGAGGAAGCACCAGTCACAAAGATCAAGCCATGGTAGGTTAAAGCTTATTTTCTGCTGTGGAATATACAGACTGGTAAATCATGGAAATAGCATGTGTGGACCCAGAAAGCAGATTTACCAGGATTTTTTTCAGTGGTAAGTGACAGAAACTCAATTCAAGCTGTTTAAAAAACAAACAAACAAACAACCCCCCCCCACACACACACAAGGGAATATGTTGATTTACATAATTAAAAAGTTCTGGAGTTGGCCTAGCAGGATCCAGGGAAGCAAAACTTGGTCTCTATGCCCCTCTGAGTTGGCTTCATTCACAGACTCAATCCTCCTTAGAGAGTGGTCCCCAACAGCTCCGGGCTTACATTGTCTCAGCCTAGCAGCTCCCTTGGAAAAAAAGATTCTCTTTTAATACTTCTACCGAAAGTCTAGGATTTGTTCTGAATGGACCAATGCTTCTCACCTGCTCATCTCTTGGGAGAAACTTCTGAGGCCAGGAGGGAGGGTCAGCCCCACCCACACTATTTGGGTGGAGAGCAAGAGAATGGTGGTTCTTCCCAGGAAACTGAGGTGCTCTGGCCAGGAGAGGGGGCTAGACCCTGGGCAGGCAGAAAAAAGCAACTAGGAAAGTATATAAGAAAAAGCATTCGCTAACATATACCATAATATTGTATAAACGGCATGAAAAGAAGATGGGAGTAGTAAATTTATTGGATGGGTTAATAAAAATTAAAAAAACATATTTTTAACAAATGAAAAGCATACAAATTTTATTAGTTTTCCATTTCCATGGGGACCCTCACAAGAGTATGATATGCATAGTGGCAAAAGTAAGATGCTTTTATCCCTTTTAGAACAAAAAAAAATTGTGAAGCCCCCCCAACAGCAGCTGGCTAAATGGACTCCCTTTTGGCTAAGGGGATCCCTAAAACTGAGTTACTGGCCATAAGAAGGGAGGTCAGACACACCTCATTATCTCCCCCTTCCTTCTTGGAGATACTGTTACCGGAATTTCTTCTTCAGTAGGTCCTTGGTCTCAGGGATTCAAAGAATGAACCCAGGGACCACAGATCAGTGGTAAGACAGGATTTTATTAGACAGAACTACAGAAGCAGTGAAAAAAAAAACACCAGAGCTTCTAGCAGAGAGGAAGACCCAAGTCAAAGTTTCTCTTGGATCCTTTGTTTAGGGGGTTATATTGTCTGGAGAATTACATTTTGACTAGGATTTGGTAGGTGGAAAAATTTCCTTTCCAAAATTCAAAAATATCTTGGCCAGCCTGGGCAATATAGTGAGAATACATCTCTACCAAAAATTAAAAAACTTAGCTGAGGTGGTGGCAGGCACCTGTAGTCTTAGCTACCAGGGAGGCTGAGCCGGGAGGATCACTTGAAGTTGTAGTGAGCTGTGATGATATCACTGCACTCTAGCCCAGGTGACAAGAGTCAGGTCTTATCTCAAAAACAACCCCCACCTCCAAATTTATTATCTTACAATTGTGGAGGTCAAGTTCCAAAATTGAGGTGCCAGCAGGGCTGTGTTCCTTCTGGTGGCTCTTGTAGAGAATTGTTTCCTTGCCTTTTCCAGGGTTGAGAGGCCTCCTCCCTTCCTCCATCTTCAAAGACATCCTCTTATACTCTGGAATACTTCTTCAGCTTTTCCTTGTTCTTTTAGACACTGATACAGGTCGAGGCAGGTGGATCATCTGAGCTCAGGAGTTCAAGACCAGCCTGAGCAAGAGCGAGACCTTGTCTCTACTAAAAATACAAAAATTAGCCAGGCATTGTGGCAGGTGTCTATAGTCCCAGCTATTCAGGAGGCTGAGGCAGGAGGATCACTTGAGCCCAAGTGTTTGAGTTGCTGTGAGCTATGATGCCACAACACTCTACCCAGGTCTGGAGTGAGACTGTCTCCAAAAAAAAAAAAAAAAAAAAAAGGCACTGAAACTTACTAGGAGTACAAGCTTACTGTTTGGAGGCTCTCTCTCTCCCCATTTAGATTTTTCTGACTGTCCCTTTCTTACTGGAGTCAGACGTTGGCAGCACTGCTCCCTGACGGAACTTGTGCCCTTCTCCGTGTGTCACAATAGAAGGCATAATTATCAGTTTGTCTCATTACTGGCGATGTTACACTTGACAGTGAAGACCATTCTCCCTCCTAAGGGTGCCCTTTCTTCTCTTTGTAAGTAAGTCAATAGCAGAGTAATTCTGATACTCTGAAACTATTTAAACAGCTCATGTTCTAATGAACTTTCACCCAATGGTTTAGCATCTGTTCATGAGAATGCTACAATGGTTGCAAAACGTTGAGTTTCCTAATCCTGCCGCTCTCTGTTTATTAGCTGACACTCCCTGTATCTATCATTGCATTTCTCTGATCTGTTCTCTACAAAGCAGCGAGCAGGACCTTTAAAAACCACAAATGTGATCTAGCCCTTCAGCGGCTTCCGTCTGCCTCACAGATGAGGCTGGCATCCTTCACCCGGTCTCGAGGGCCCTGCATGACCTGGCCCCTCCCGAGTTGTCCAGCATGGTCTCAAGCCACTTGCCCTGATCTCCACACACTGGGCCCTCCCAGGATTTCAAATAATCCATGCTACTCTCTAGCCCTCTTCTTTCATCCCCCCCCCATTCTCTTTCTTAATTAACACCCACATTCTTCACATTTTGAATCTTAAAGGCAGCCCTGTACGTGTGGCCCAGACCGGGTCAGGTTCCTGGGTGTGTCATCTCCCCACATGTCCTTTCCCTTCATAGAAACACACCAGTTCGTAAGTGTGCACTGGGCTCTCAGCTTCGGGAGGGGTCTGTAAGTGTGCGCTGGGCTCTCAGCTTCGGGAGGGGTTTGTAAGTGTGCGCTGGTCTCTCAGCTTCGGGAGGGGTTTGTAAGTGTGCACTGGGCCCTAAACTTCAGGAAGGACGGAGGCTTTGATTGGTTTTGCTACTCAGGTGTCTATAGCACTTAGCATGGTGCCAGGCACAGAGCTGATCCTCATTAAATACTTGTCTAATGAATGGAGTCTGAGACAAGGACCTTGGGGTAAAGGAGGACAGGTAGGTGTCTGGGGTTATTGCACTCTGAGTACCAACAGGCAGGGGCATGCTTCTAGGCAATTCAGCGGACAGGGTCATGGTACTGACTTCAGGGGAACCAGCCACAGGCAGGGGGGATCTGGGATCTGGACCAAGAAAGCATATAAGCTACTAGGGAGGCTGAGCCTACAGGCTGCACTTCAGGAGGGGCGTGGCATGGCTGAAGGGCAGTCTGTAGGCTGGCTCTGCTTCTCCACTGCAGTTGGAGAAGAGTTTGAGTCCCAGTTTCTGCAGCTGAACAAAGGGTTAACACCAATTCTGCAGGGATGTGATGACAAAGTGAGTCTATGAGGTAGTAGGAACAGCTATAGGAGCAAGACAGATGTGGGTCTGAGTCCTGGCTCTCCACCTCTCAGCTGCATGATCTGAGGACATGGCTCAACCTCTCTGGGCCTGCCTGTCTATAAAAGGGACGAATCACTGTGAGTCCACACATTCATTCGATGCAGATTTATTATTGGGGGACTACTTTTTAGTAGGCAGCGGGGAGAAAATAGTGAACAAGATCAACAGATGCCCTGTCTTTTTTTTTGCAGTTTTTGGCCAGGGCCGGGTCTGAACCCACCACCTCTGGTATATGGGGCCAGCGCCCTACTCCTTTGAGCCACAGGCGCCGCCCAGACTCCCTGTCTTTTCTGAGGCTTGCATTCTGAGGAGGAATTAATGGGATAAGTAAAGGAAAGATACAGGATGTTAGCTGAGCCGTAACACAGGGCAGAGCAGGGAGGGGAAGTGAAACACTGCAAGGATAGGAGGGAGGAATTTTACATAGGGTGCCACGGAGAAAAGACCTTCTGAGTCAAGTCCTAAGGGTCACGAGTGTGAGCATGGGCTGTCCAGGGGCCTCAGCCCTCCACCGGCCACGCGCCCTCCCCAGGATGGCCTGGTGAGAAGGAATTCAGGAGGACATCGGTTTAGACTTCACAGGCCTTGTCCAGCCCTGGAGGTTGTGCAGTCTCAGCCCTTTGGCTGGCTGTTGAATTCAACACTACAAACTCGGTGGAAAAACCAAGAAACAGCACAGAACATCCTTGCAGAACACGGAAGTCTCTGATCTTCCACTGCACACCCCTTGGAAGCCTCACTCGCTCTCTCTCAGCATTTACCGGAAGTTGAGGATACAAATGTTAAGTGCACATAACTTAATGAGTTTTTACCAAATACACTCCCACACTGCCAGCACCCAGATCAAGAGACAGAATGCTGCCCCTGCCTCCACCACACTCCCTTCCCTGCCGGGCTATGTCTTTCTACACCCAAGGTCAGTGTGGTTTGCGTTTGTTAATGGACTCACAGAGTATGTGCCCCTGTCAACACTGTGTTTGTGAGGTTGATCCATATTGTACGCTGTACACGTACGTACAGGCAGTCCCCAGTTACAGACAACTCACACTTATGACCAGAGGCTATCAAAGTCGGTTCCTGAGTTATAAACATCCCACCGATGTATGTCTCACTTATGAACGCAGGTTATTACAGGTAATAGGTAAATGCACATGTTCCAACTTACATACAAATTCCATGTGACAAACCTGCAGAGCCTATCTTGTTTGTAACCTGGAGACTGCCTGTACTTTCACACGCACTGCTGTGTGGGATTTCCTTGTATGTGAATATACCACAGTTTACTTATTCACTCTGTTGTTCATGGACACTTGGTGGTTGTGAGTGTGGGGCTATTCCAGATGGTGCTGTGTGAACACTCAAGTCTCCTGGTGAGCGCAGGTGCGTGTACACACCTGTTAGTTGTCCAAAGGCGTTCAGCAATCCACTCCCACCGGCAGTATCTGGGTGTTCTACTTGCCCCGTGGACACTGGGCATTTGTCACCGTTGCCCTTCTGGCGGGTGTGCAAATAGTATTTTCTTGGTGGTTGAAGTCTGCATGTCCCTGATAACTACAGAAAACGAGCACTGCTCCCTGTGTTTTAGATACTGTCTTTTGTGAAGTGTGTCGAGTGTGTTGCCAATGGTTCTGTTGGGTTGTCTTACTTATTTCTACCTTTTCATGCACTTAAAGATGAATACATGCTCATGGGTAAAAAATTTAACAAGTTACAGACCTATTTCTTATATATTTTTCCAGGGATATTCTATGGGCATGTATATATGTATATCCCTCAACTATTTGCTTTTACACAAATACACACAGTTTTACAATAGACTTAATATTCCTGGAAGACCATTCATATCAACTCTCAAAAATCTGTCTCATCCTTTTTACAATTGCAAAGTAGTGTTCCGTTTGTGAGTAGAGTGTACCTTATTTTATTGCACGTATTGATGGGCACAGAAGGTGATACTGGCTTCTTGTTTCTACAAACTTTCCACTGTAAATACAGACACAAACATTTTTGTACACATGGTGAGTCGGTAGGATAAATTCCTAAGACAGGCAGCGCTGAGTGAAAGGGTATGTGCGCGTGAATGTTTGTGATTTGTATTGCTAACTGGGTTTGCAAAGAGCTGGACACATTACAACT
The DNA here is from genome assembly GCA_963574575.1 of Galagoides demidoff. Classification (NCBI taxonomy): domain Eukaryota; kingdom Metazoa; phylum Chordata; class Mammalia; order Primates; family Galagidae; genus Galagoides; species Galagoides demidoff. The sequence continues at coordinate 30,189 of CAUYQV010113124.1, forward strand.
GTGCTAATTTGTTTTACTTTGCCAACAAACATGGGGTGCCTGTATTACTGAACTTTTGATTTTGGCCAGTCTAGTGGGTAAAAAAATGGTTATCTCCTTCAACTTTAAATTTGCATTCACTTTGAAGGAGGCTGAGCATCTGAGTGCATAGCTGGAAAAAACTAGCTCCTGAAAGTTTGGTTTTGGTTTGAGGGGGAAACAAAATTAACCCTTGATATGAGATGTTCTATATCCTCGCACAAATAAGAAAGGTCAGGTTTCTACTCCCAGGCTCTCAGTGAAATCAGGGAGAGGTAAAAAACTGTGTCGAACCATAGTCTTAAAATAGGAAGAAACCTTACAATCAAGTCTAATCTCCTATTTTAGAGATTTCTTTTTAAAAGATGAGGTTTAGAGAAGGGAAATGACTTACACAAGTCCACATATCAGTAGTGCTGAGAAAGAGATGGAGATGTTGGATAAGAGTTGAATTGTCAACTGCTGCTATGCCTGTGAAATATTTTAAAGAATGATTTTATTGTACAGTTTCCTTTAGCTAGGGTGTCTTTCTAAAGTTACAGTAAATAAGCTCCACTATAAAAACATAGGCAATATAAACAAGTGTAAAAGAAATGATAACTTCAGGACCCTCTAAGTTTATTATGCTAAGGGGGAAGTTAAGCCCCAGAGACTGAATCACTAGCGATTTCTGCTTCTTAGACTCTATAGATTAACTCATTGTTTTTGTTTGGTAAATGACTAGCAGAGACCAGGGCTTTTCCCCTCCCAGTTACAGATCTTTCTTATAGATTACCTGCCTCCTTTCTTTTCCTGTACCTAATTCAGACCAGACAATGCAAAAGCCCCCATGATTGTTACATTAGTGAGAAATGTTAAATATACTTTTCCTGAAAGAAAAAGACCATCTCAATTAATTAGATCGTTGTAACTATGCATTGAGCCTTTAACATCTGTATAACAGATGTGGAAATTCTGTTAAGTTTCCCTACACTTTTTCTTTTTTTTTTTTTGAGACAGAGTCTCACTATGTCGCCCTTGGTAGAGTACTGTGGACAGCTCATAGCAACCTCAGACTCTTGGGCTTAAGTGATTCTCTTGCCTCAGCCTCCCAAGTAGCTGGGACTAAAGGTGCTCACCACAACGCCTGGCTATTTTTTTGTTGCAGTTGTCATTGTTGTTTAGCTGGCCCCAGCCAGTTTTGAACCCAGCAGCCTGGGTGTATGTGGCTGGTGCCCTACTCACTGTGCTACGTACGGGTGCTGAGCCACCTTTTTTTTTTTTTTTGAGACAGAGTCTCATTCTGTTGCCCCAGGCTAGAGTGCTCTGGCTTCATAGCTCACAGCAACCTCAAATTCCTGGGCTCAAGCAATCCTCCTGCCTCAGCCTCCCAAATACCTGGGACTACAGGTTCCTACGACAACACCCAGCTAGTTTTTCTATTTTTAGTAGAGATGGGGGTCTCGCTCTTGCTCAGGCTGGTCTGTTAAACTAGAGCAATTCTCCTGCCTCAGCCTCCCAGAGTGCTAGGATTACAGGTGTGAGCCAGCTTCCTTAAACTTTGGCTGGATACCCACAAACTTCTACACTTTGGATCAATGACTTCCATTCTTTGGAATCTGTGCTTCTTGAGTGACTGTCCTCAAACTTTGTACTTGAATAAACTCTTTAAACTAGATTATGGTAGGTTTACATATGATCAGAATGAAGAGAATTAAGGGGTAAAGATTGCTCCACTTTTCATTTTTTGACAATGGAGGTAGTGCCACTTGAAAACTTTGAAATGGTCAAAAAGATTATTGAGCATGTAGGGGAAGAAAAAAAAAAAATCCCCCTCCTGTAGACCTTTAAGTTCTTGGTTGGGACCTCTATAACGAAGACAGACTAACAAGAGAAAAAGACAAGTTTATTCGCATGTTTATCTCATATAGGAACAGAGAAACTCAGGGAAGAGCAGCTCAAAGGGGCACCTTAGAATTCAGGGTTACATGGAATCTTCCACAAAGAGCAATAAATACGGGGAGAAACGATAGGACAAAGGAAAGCAGGAAAGGTTTATATACGGGAGGAAACAAGAGAGTCAGGTTGTTTACAGATTCCTCTGGGCTATGAAGAGTCTAATGTCTTGGCTGGGCACCTGTATCTCAGTGAGTAGGGCGCCAGCCACATACACTGAAGCTGGCAGGTTTGAGCCTAGGCTGGACCTGCTAAGCCAACAATGACAACTCCAACCAAAAAATAGCCAGTGCGGGGCACCTGTAGTCCCAGGTCTACTTGGGAGGCTGAGGCAAGAGAATCACTTAAGCCCAAAAGTTGGAGTTTGCTGTGAGCTGTGATGCCACAACACTTTACCAAGAGTGACACAGTAAGACTGTCTTAAAAAAAAAAAAAAAAAAAAGTCCAGTGTCTCCAGTAAAGAAGAGTCTGCACCCTGCCTTTAGGCAGAAAGAAAAAGGAGGAAAGCTTTTCTTCCTTTGCTCCTTAATTGCCTTCATCTCGAAACATTTTATGTCAAAGTGGAATATTTTGGCCTGACATATTCCAGTTTGAACAAGCAGGTATTATCTAGCACACCCTTCCAGGTTTTCTGATTCCATGGGGTCTTTTTTTTTTTTTTTTTTTTGTCTGAGTTATCTATAACTGTAGAGGTTGTAAAGAATTGGTAGCAATGCCAGTCGACATTAGACATACAGATGAATTTTCTCTGGCAGAAGTTCAGATAACTCCCCTCCCCACTGTGGAGGAAGGCAGTTTGGCATTTATTAAGCAAACTACCTGTCTGTGTTTACCTTTTGGATTCTTCTCTGAACAAACTGTAGCATCAGACATATGGCCTTCTCATTAATTGAGTTAAATTAAATCTTTGACACATGTTCATCTTATAGTTGTATGAGAGTCATGCTTTTACCTTTTTCAAAAAAGATACACTCTTAGCATTGCTAATAGCAAGCGCACCCCAAGAGCAGTGGCCGCTTGCCGTGTTGGTGTTATCCAGAGATAACCATTCTTTCTTTGAGGATATGCAAAATGAACTGGCCTTTGATTACAGGCCTACCTCCTTAAGGATTAAGATAGCAGGAGGGAGGAGGCTCTAGGTGGGTTGACTGAATGCATAGCACCCTTCTGAATATACAGATGCACAAGACACAGTCACATAAATTTTAAACTTTTAAAGCTGACTTTTGCTAATTTAATGCATGCTTTACTTAAAAAAAATTCTGGGCTCGGCGCCTGTGGCTCAATCGGCTAAGGCGCCAGCCACCTACACCTAAAGTGGCGGGTTCGAATCCCCAGCCCGGGCCCGCAAAACAACAATGATGGCTGCAACCAAAAAAATGGCCGGGCGTTGTGGCGGGCGCCGGTAGTCGAAGCTACTTGGGAGGCTGAGGCAGGAGACTCGCTTGAGCCCAGGAATTGGAGGTTGCTGTGAGCTGTGATGCCATAGCACTCTGCCCAGGGGGATAGCTTGAGGATCCATCTCAAAAGAAAAAAAAAAAATTCTGGCTGGAATAAGAGTTTCTGGGAGCAAGAACTTAGGTAAAACCTGAGAAGGCGGTTTGCAGACAGTGTCAGTCCGAGACAGCGCTCAGCTCTCACTACTGCGTTCACCAATCTTACAAACAACACACACTACTTACCAGTTTAACAACGAACACTAATGGAGCGCCTGCTTCCCAGCCCTGGAGAAACGGTCCCAGTATGATAGGTAATCCAAAGAAATTAAATACATGTTTCTGCTTTCAAAAAATTTAGGGCTTATCATCTGGAAGGGAGCGTAGCCATGTTCTAGCGGAGGCTCAGCGGACCCCGAGAGTCAGGCCTCCTTACCCGGGCCAGGGAGCTTCTCCCTTTTCCCAACTGCTTTCTGGCTCAGTCATTTCCACTCCTGTTTCCTTTTTTCCCATTTCCTTACTTCTCATTCCCGCACACCGGACAGGCAACACCTAAAGTTGGCTGTGAGAGGCCGCGGCAGGCTCGGGTCCCCGCGGCCCGGCGCCGTACCAGGTTTGACTGCCTAACGGCGCGGCGTGGACCTTGCGGCAGCCCGTAGGCCTCATTCTTTCTCTTCCGGAGCTCCGCAGAGTGCATCGCTTTCTTCTGGCCAGGGAGTCTTGATTAACAGACACCTTTTCCCAAGCAACTACCGGTCTGTAAGAGCCTCGGTCCAGACGAACTCTACCCTCCGCGTCTCTACAAACAGCCCCACCTCCCTCTCCGACGCCGGGAGCAGCGCGGCGAATAGTGCGCACGCGCGACGCCGCTGACCTCGCCAGGTTCACTTCCGGGGGTCGCACCGCCCAGCTCTCCGGCCGGAGCTCCGGGCTCCGGCGTTCGCTCCGCGGCCGCGTCGGTGCTACCGGCTCGGTGGGATCGAGGGGATCGAGCCGAGCCGCGGGGCCCGCTCCAGCCCGGCCATGAGCGCGGCCGCATGATGCGTCCCTGCCTCGGCCGCTGCACTCGCCGCCGCCGCCGCCGCAGACCAGGAGGAGCCGCAGCGCCGGGCGACCCCGCCCGGGCCTCGGGTGAGTGCAGCGGGCTGGGCCGGGCCGGCTGCTCACGCCCGGCTCTCTCGGCCACTCCCAGCCCCCGGCGTGTTCTTCCCTCAGCCCCACTGCCCCCTGTCCTCCGCCCGCCGCGTGCCTGCGACCTTCTGGAGTTCCTTGGGGGCACCTCTGTGCCCGCACCGGACTTCCCTTCCAAGTGTCTCCTTGTCGCTCATCGGTTGATCTCTCCCAAATTGCAGCTCAGGCCTTTTGCCTGACCTTGGTCGTGACGCTTAGCTCTTCCAGACACACTTTCCCCTTCTGTGGCTAATGATGGGGTTATTGTTATAGAGTGGCCATAAACCTTTCTGTAAACCGTAGAGAGTGTTTTTATAGGCATGTATTACAAATGAGCTTTCTTGAACGTCGCGTTGTGCCTTCTCCAATGTTCCTATTTTTCTTTCCCCTTTACATTTTTGACTTACTTATTATTTGCCGGGCTTCCTTGTTGTGTTTCCACCTGCCCCACGTCAGTGATCCTTGGGCAGTAGTTACCTGAAAGGGTATCTGGGACAATCAGGTCAGCCTTTAGGGCAGTAACGCACATCTCTCTTGAGGTGTCATTGCTTCTAGAACTAAGTCGATTTTTGCTGTCGGATAGATTCACTTTATTAGCTCATAAATAACCAATTTATTATGGCAGTTAAATTGGCAGTGTAAGAGGAACGGCTAAGGCGGCTGCCTGCCTCATAGCTTCTTTTAGTGTATAGCCTGTGCACGGTGCTGCCCAAATACATGCTACAGTATTTGGCTTGCAGTCTGCTTGGTGTAGCAAATGTATTTGTTGTGTGTGCTGTTGTTACTGTCTCAAATGGGTCCATAGATTTAGGTAATTATTTCTTTTTAAACTCTTCACCTCACACATGAAGAATCACATCTATTTGATGACATCTCACAGCTTTTTCTTTAAGTCACCTTTTAAAAAGTCACCTTGCTGGCCGGCTGTCATGGCTCACACCTGCAACCTAGCACTCTAGGAGGCTGAGGTAGATGGTTCCCTTGAGCTGAGGAGTTGGAGACCAGCCTGAACAAGAGCAAGACCCCCATCTCTACTAAGAATAGAAAAAAATAGAGGGACGTTGTGGCAGGCGCCTGTAGTCCCAGCTACTTGGGAGGCTGAGGCCAGAGGATTGCTTGAGCCCAGGAGTTTGAGATTGCTGTGAGCTAGGCTGATGCCATGGTACTCAAGAACAATTTTTTTGTTTGTCTGTTTTTTGAGACAGAGTCTCACTCTGTTGCCTGGGTAGAGTGATGTGGTGTTATAACTCAAAGCAACCTTAAACTTCTGGGTTCACATGATCCTCTTGCCTCAGCCTCCTGAGTTGCTGGACTTCAGGCAGCCACCACAGAGAAAGGGTACAAATTAAAACTAGTCGAGGGAAGAAGTTCATAGGGTGGAGTCAAGGGAAGTACGAAATGGGGAACCTTCTTTTGTCCTCTCTCTGTGGAGTCAGAAAACATTTCTTTCCTGGCATTGATGTATGGCAATGCACATATATATGGAGTACTGACAGCCAGGGAAGCTCATCTGAGTCTTGGTCTTCAGTTTTTATCGGGGCTCTATTACTTAGACATGATTGCCCACATAGTTGGTCTCAGTTTCCACAGATAGACTGAGAATATGTGACCCAAAGCCTCCGCCCTAAAATCACATCATTGGTTTTTCTAATGTGTCCAGACCGCACCCTAAATCATTGTTAGCAGAGGGCAAAGGCCAGACCTCTTTTCTGGGTAAGGTTCAATTCTTCACTATAAAGAATCCTTCCTTTCCGAGTCCTCTTCCTACTTGGAGATACTGTGTACTTATTTGCTTTGCCATTGATGAATGAATGTCCCTTCTGAATTATAGAGGAGACACAGGCCATTGGGAGAGCTCTCTCAACCTCAGTTTCCTTCAAACTAAAGTATTTCCCCTTGCCTCTGAGGAAGAAAGTCCCTGTTTCCCGATGGTAACTCTCCTGTTGCTTTGGTCTTTCAGTTAAGGGGCTGTGACTTCATCATTTACTGTCCCTTGCATCTTTGATTTCTCTTTTGCTGGTTCCTTTGCCTCTGTGTACAAACATTTTCTTTTTCTTTCTTTTTTTTTTTAAGAGACAGAGTCTCACTTTGTCACCCTCTGCAGAGTGCTTTAACATCACAGCTCACAGCAACCTCCAGCTCTTGGGCTTAGGTGATTCTCTTGCCTCAGCCTCCTGAGTAGCTGGGACTACAGGCGTCCGCCACATCGCCCAGCTATTTTCTTGTTGCAGTTTGGCTGAGGCTAGGTTTGAACCCACCACCCTCGGTATATGGGGCCAACACCCTGCTCACTGAGCCACAGGCGCCGCCCAACAAACATTTTCTTTTGCTAATTTTAACCCTGCTTGCTACTAAGTTCCATTCCATTCTTGAAAAATATTTCAGTAGAATCCTATTAATTCCCTAATAAAATCTAGACTTTTTATGAGGCCCAGGCAGTTCCTTATTTTGGTACAGCACCTTATAGTTTTGAAAACATTGTATTCTGCAGTGCCTTGTAGGTAGTAGTACTTAAAAACTGATGAATGGAGCCCTCCGGAGCGATATGGCAGCTCTTTGCAGGCTGAGTGTCCTCTGCGGTGCCCAAGGAGGCTGAGCTCTGTTCCTCCAAACCTCAGTGGTCAGACCTGCTTATGCCTCAGCGTTTCTCCAGGACTGACCTGCCCCAGGATGGTGTGGAGTGCAGCACATACACCTGTCACCAAGCCACCACTCTGCTTCCCAGGCTGCGTCTCTCCACTGGACTAGTGAGAGGCTTGTCAGTGCTTTGCTCCTGGGCCTGCTCCAGCTGCTTATTCTTGTTCTGCAATGGACTGCTTACTCCCTGGCTGCACCCCTGACTCTCCACAGTCACTGGGGCCTTGGACAAGTTGTTACTGACTGTGTTCATGGGGACACATCGCAGAAAGCTGCCAAGGCAGGCCTACTGGCTCCTTCAGCTCTAACCTTTGCTAGGCTTTGTTATTTCAACTATCATGATGTGGGTATCTGCAGAGCTGAGGCTGTGCTGTGGAAACTCTGACCTTTTTGACTTCATACCTTAAGAATCGATTGCATGCCTCTTTGCCTCTGCTTTGTCATGCCATTCAGCTCATGATAAGGAAGAAATAATTAAATCTTGGACAAAGCTCTTATTACAGTCATGTGGTTATTTTCAAATGTTAATTTTTGAGGAAAAGCCTTGAGAGGTATTATGGCCACCAAATTTTAAGACTGAGTTTCATATTATAGTGAGTTAATGGAGTTGTCTCTCAACTTCTAACAAGACTCAACAGTTTAACAAAACTTTATGCAACTATATGAGCTTTTGCCTTTCATCAGTCTAAGAGATTTCAGCTTTAACACTGTCACACATGATCAGACTTCTGTATTTGTTCTGGGAATAAGGGACAAAGGGAAAGACTATTAATTCATGAATAATGACTTTGCAGACAATTGGATGGTTCAATTTTTGAAAAAATCCCTCTCTGCTCAGTGGATACCAGCGACTGGTGGTTATCCTAGGGAAACTCTAAAATTAGGAAATACTGATCTTTCTCTCACATTCTGAATTCCTAAATCCTAGGAAGCAAAGCTTGGAGAGCTTCGGAATGCAGAGAAGTTCCATGTGAGAACTAGATGCCCCTTGTAGATGTATCAAAATACTATAAATTCTAAACTGAGACTTAATCCTCAAATGTGTTTTACTTGTTCTAAAATAATCTGTCCATAAATATAATGTATAAGTAATTCATCGTTATTTCCCCACTGTAGAACCCCAACATGAAAATATATTCTATGAAAAGAATTTTTTAAAAATGTTGTATAATAAAAATATATGCTACTCTTTTATGTAAAAAAAAAATGATGAATGGTTTGGCTAGGCAGAAAGAGAGAGGGACAAGGAATTCTAATTGGAGGAAACAGCAGGAGCACAGAGATGGAAGCAGTGAGGTGGTTAGGGAATCAAAATGAGCCCTGGGTGAAGAGAGTGGTGAGATTGCCTGGGAAGGTCCAAAGAGCCAGATTCAGAGCCTTGAATCCTACAGGCAACTCTAGCAGGTTTGGGAGCAGGCTGATCTTGTGACCTGTGCTGTGATCTCGTGACCAGTGTTGTGATTTCTGATAACTCCTGGAGGGAGACATGGAGAGGGTCACTGGAACCTGGTGAGGAGAGTTAGACCTGGAAGTGTGAATTGAAGGAGAAGGCTGTGTCTAGGGGTTTAAAGGTGCACGAGGAATGTTGCTGGTTTAGGAAAAAAGCCTGCCTCTGTGTTAAGCCAGGGTTTGGGTCACTGGGGAGCAGTGCAGTCCCTTGGCAGCGCCCAGTGGGGAGGGGCAGTCAGTTAGAGACAGGCTTTTATAGTTCATTGAAGTGTTTTGAACTCTTCGCTTCCTTATTTCCCATATTCCTTTTATTCATTACAGAATGTCCTCTCCACAGCTGAGTGCTGGGGGAGGCCGTGTATTTTAGTGGAAGAAGGGGAGCTTGGAGTCAAAACAGTCCTGACTCTGCCTTATAATGTCGGAGGGTTTGAGCGAGTTACTTCACTTCTTTGGAAGACTAAATTTTGAAAATGAGCTAGTAATAGAGCCTAGCTTTGAGAGTGATGGTGGGATTAAGTGAATCATGTGTGCACCGTCACCCTAAAAGCTGGGTGCATAGTAGCTGTTCAGTAAATAGCCTTTCCTTTCACTCTCAAATATCTTAATATTGTCCCTAACTTGTGACCAGAGCTAAATATATTACTAGCATATCAAATTTTCATAGTCATCTGAATTCTGGTGAAACTGGTGTTATAAAGTGCATTTCATGCTAAACAGAGAGGCTCTACTTAGGAAGGCGTGGCGGAGGTCGGGAATTCCAGTCTGACTCAGGCTCAGTCATTCCCTGGGCAGGACATTTAAAGAGGTTTGGAACTCCAGGTACTGGATTTTTTTTTTCCAGGGTTCTTCTTACTTCCAGATTTCTAGTTCATTAGAGTTTAGTTACCATGCTGGATTTTAAAAAATATCTGCTCCATTTCACTCTCAGTTAGGTCAGGTTGTGGCTCTAATATGGGGATACAGTGAGACCTTTGGTACCCGGGTCAGCATTTCCTGGAGACCACCCATCCCCTCTGTGCTGTGCCTGAGATGCCCTGCAGGTGTTTTCTGAACTGAGGTTGAGACTTCCCTGTACGCTGAGATTTCTCTGTTCCCCTCCGCCCCCCCCCCACCCTTCTACATTGCTCTGCTCTTCCCCCAGGGTCCCCTGCCTCTGACCCCTGGTCCTCTCAGGTCCTGTGGTCTTTTTTGTGCCTCCCCGTCTGTGTGTGTCTGCAGGGTGCAGTGAGAGCTTTGGTGCTGCAGTTCTCCCCACCCTAAACTTGACCCTCCCTCCCCTACTTATCTCACTCAACAAATGTTTGTGGACTTTATAGTGTGTGTGGGGGGTGCTGGGATATTACTGGAACATTCCTCAAGGTGATGACAAAAGAAAAAGACAGCTAGCTAGACAGGAGGGTAGGAAGTGTGGTCAGCAGGCTCGGGGTGGGGTGGGTTTTAGGGACCAGGAGCTGTTGGATTTTATTCTGACTGAAAAGGTGGTCATTGATGGGTGCAGGCTGGGGACTGACTGGTTCTGATCCATATCTGTGAAAGGCCACACTGGGTGCTGAATGGGAGGACTGAATTCTTAAGTAGAGGCATCAGGGTAGAAAGGTCTGGTTAGTAGGTGATCTGAGTGCGTCTCAGGTGGGTGCTCACATACTTTGATCTGGGGGAGTGGGCAGCTGCGTGTGTGAAGAAGTGGGTTTGGGATGGGTTTTGGAGGTACAGCCACAGGACTGCTGATGGGTTGGAGGTGGGGGAAAGAGGTAAATGAAGGGTGAGTGCTTGGTTTTTGACCTCAGTAACTAGATGGTGTGGCATTGCTTATCGAGATGGGGTCAGAACAATTTGGGGGGGAGGTTCTGCCCTGACTTATCTGCAGTGGAGTTGCTGGGTGTCTGGTTGAATATAGGTGCTCACTGGTGTATTAGCAGTTGGGAGTTTTTCAGACATAGGGTTTGTTTTTTTAAAAAAAACTTCCTGGGACTGAGATCCCCTTATGCAAATGAAGGGGAAAGGGCAAGGCCTGGGTCCTCCCAGTGCCTAGATCTCTCTGGAGGAGACTACGGTGTGAGTGTGAAAGAGATACACTATTATGTCCCCTGCTGCCCACCGCTCCCGCTCCTGCTCACCAGAGGGGTGTTTGCTGTGCAGGGTCCGTTTCTTTGTTTGGTTTGTGTGTTCTTTCAGTTTGCCCTCTTTTTGATTAGCAGTGTCCGAGTGCTACTTTAGAGTGATAAAAAAAATTTTTTGCAGTGTTTTTTTTTGGGGGGGGGCCAGGTTGAACCCACCACCTCTGGTATATGGGGCCAGTGCCCTACTCTTTAAGTCACAGGCATTGCCCTAAAAGAGTTTTTTTAAAGACAGTCCCACTCACTCTGTTGCCTAGAGTGCAGTGGCATCATAATAGCTCACAGCCACCTCAAACTCCTGGCTCAAGTGATCCTCCTGCCTCAGCCTCCTGAGTAGCTGGGACTACAGGCGCCCACAGTGACCAGCTAATTTGTCTATTTTTAGTAGAGACGGGGTCCTGCTCTGGCTCAGGCTGGTCTTGAACTCTGGAGCTCAAGGGATCATCCTGACTCAGCCTCCCAAAGTGCTAGGATTACAGGCGTGACCCTCCCTGCTTGGCCTCTGATTAAATATTTTATTATAAAAGGCCTTGCTAGAAAGGTTAAGGAAGGTTACTTATTCACAGCATGGATGATGTGCTAGCATATTATTGAGACTTGACTTCAGTTGGGTTAATATTCTGATATTTTTTCCTTGAAAGTGGATATTCTGTTCTTTAGGTTTAGTAATTTGGGAAGGAAATCTTGGTTTTATACGGCATACTAAATGTTTTAGGATTGCAAGTGGATGGTGGGAGCACTGAGGAGCATATTACAGTCAGGGACGTGGTAGGCTATCTGAGGCTGCGTCTGTTTGCCGGGTGGAGAGCTTGGGTGCGGCAGTTGTCCCCAGCCTCTCATCTCATCCAGGTTATGTGCTGTCGACAGGACTCCACTGTCGAGGATGACCTTGGTCACCTGGCTGAGGGCCTGTTTGTCAGGTTTGTACACAGTAAAGTCACTCCCTCTTTTCCATACTGTGTCTTGGGGAGGGCGTCACTGTGCACAGCCATGCTGAGGGGTGTGGAGATGCCCACCCCGCAGGAGGTTTGTGTGCAGCAGAATCTCTGTGAGTTGACCTCCCAAGGGACTGTAACACACTGGTCAGCATAAGGAACAAGGCCTGCTGTACTGACACGCACATGTGGTGCACGTCCAATCTAGGAGAATTAGGTCAACTCAAGGAGGTGGTCAGCATAGGGAGGGGGTCAGTTCTACTGTATTCTCCCTATTTAGTTATTTATTTAATCAGTATGGACTCATGGATGTTTATTTTTTATTCTGGGTTGTAATGCCGTGTTTTATTTTTTTGCACAAATGGTCCTACCTTCAGCCACTGAGAGCTCTTCAGGTTAGTTCCTGTGTCCCTTTGACACGCCCCATCATATACATGTGTGGATGTGTTTCGAATACATCTTACTTTCTGTCAATACAAGATGCTCTAGGCTCATCTTGTGTATTTCCTGCCTCAGCCCTGCTTCCTTTTATTTTAGTGGAGAATGGAACCACAAATTACAACCAAGACCTGGTGTTAGATAAGCTGGTGGCCTTTGGGGTGTGGCTCCCAGGCCCTCTCTGCCAAGGGAGCAGGTAAATCTTTGTGTGTGCCCGCCCACGTATACACTGGCATCCACGCATGTCTCTACATGTGACTCTATCTGTACTAACTGTGAGTTCATGCTCAGGTGTCCACCTCTAATTGACTCCCATATGGTCATTCTAGCTTCCTCCCTGGCTTATCTGGAACCTTCCACTCCAGCAGTGAGAAGCCCGGCCCGGCCCTTCCCCTCTGCCGTACAGAGTATGAGTATGACAGTTTCACCGCTGTTTATCACTAAACGACTGTGCTGGTGCTGCTGTCGCCTTTCTTCTGCAGCTCCCTCTCGCTACCCGAGGGTCTCCAGGCGACACCTTTCCCTGCCTCCTGCAGAAATTTTTTTCATGTGTTTGTCATACGGTTAGTCTTTTGTCACAGTCTGGATTTCATCCCGAGGTCCCTGACCTCCTAAATGATTTTTTAAATTGGCATACATTAAAATTCAGTGTGGTATAAGCTTCTGAGAGTTTGGGCACGTTCATAACGTCGCGTGTCCCATCACAGTATCATAGAACAGGATAGTTACACGGCCCTGAAAGGAATCCCGAGCTTCACCCTGCCTGGGACCCGCGTGGTTGTTCCCTCTTGCTGCCTGTACCTCGCTGGTCCCCCAGGACCCTTCCATGCTGTCATCTCTACTGACACTTCTCTGGTGCCTTCAAACAGAATGAGCTGTTGTCATCCCTGTCCCTTATGACACTCTACTCCTGATTTGGGGATGGTGCTTAGCACATTATTTACAAGGCTTGACTCCCACTTTGCTGGTCCTGACTCGTGCGGCTGGAGCAGAGAGTGTGTGCGTGGACGCCCTCACTCCGTGTCTGAGTTAGGTAGCTGTCTCTCACTGGGGTTGGGTTCTGCTCTGTGTGCTACTTCTGTGCTTGAGACAGAGATTCCCTTATTTCTGTTTTTCATAGGTCCTTAGTGGGCATACGAATAGTGAAGCCGTGACGACTTTGAACAGTATTTTGATATAAACATGAATATCAGACTCTAGGGTCACATTCTTAGTATTGCAGTTATAAAAATAATTGCATCTTGATTTTTTTTTGTAGTAACTGATCACCAAAAAATACTACCCCTTTTGTTTACTTATTTGTTCTTAGTGTGTTTATGAGAATAAATCGCCTGTTTATAGTCAAGGGAAAAAGGAGGAAAGTTTAAGAAACTTGCTTGAGAAAGGTGCCTGTGGCTCAGTGGGTAGGGCGCTGGCCCCATATACCTAGGGTGGCGGGTTCACACTCGGCCCTGGCCAAACTGCAACAAAAAATAGCCGGGCATTGTTTGTGGCAGGTGCCTGTGGTCCCAGCTACTTGGGAGGCTAAGGCAAGAGAATCGCCTAAGCCCAGGAGTTGGAGGTTTCTGTGAGCTGTGTGACACCATGGCACTCTACCCAGGGCGATAAAGTGAGACTTTGTCTCTACAAAAAAAAAGAAACTTGCTTGAAGTTATAGATAAAAGTAAATCTAAGACAGGGTCCTGACTCACGAATGCAGTCTGCATAGGAAGGAAGCAGCTGTCTGCACAGCTACCTGGGACTTGCCTTCTGCCACCCCTTCCACCCTCACCTGCCCTGGGTACCTTTGCTGGGTATTTTTTTCTCTTACGATTTTTTTTTTTTTGGAGACAGTTTCACTCTGTCACCCTTGGTAGAAGGCTGTGGTATCATAGTTCCTAGCACCTCAAACACTTGGGCTCAAGTGAGCCTCCTGCCTCAACCTCCCCAGTAGCTGGGACTTACAGGTGCTCACCACAACCCTAGCTAGTTTTTAGACAACGGGGTCTTGCTTTTGCGCAGGTCTCTTTTAAGTATACAGTTTCCTGGGCTTTTAAAGATAGATACCTCATAGACTTTGCTTTGACAAGTGCATGTATCTGTGTGACCTCCTTTCCTCTGCAGACATGGGCATGTCCATCAACTCAGCACATAACTTTCAACCTCTCTTCATTTTTCCTGTGCTCAAACCCTTGTTCCAATTTCTTTCAAAATAAGTTAGTTTGCCTGGTCTGTACGCGTGGAGCCCCCTGTACACAGCCTTCGTGTCTCCTGTTTTCCTTTCGCTTAGTATTTTTGAGATGTGTCCGTGTCGGTGATCAGATCAGTAGTATTTTCTTCTTTGTGTGCTCAGAAGTCCGCCATTGTATGAATACACGGTTTATTTATTTATCTCCTATTGCTATTTGGGTTGTTTCTAGTTTGGGGATATTATGAATAAAGCTGCTGTGAATAGTTTCTGTACAAGTTTTTGTGTTCATATTTTTTTTCTTGGTTAAATATCCAGAAGTAGAATTGTTGAATCACAGGGCAGGTGTTTTAAGTTTGAGAAAGTGTGAGGCCACTTTTCAAAGTGATTATTATTGTATTGGTTACTTTTTAGAATTTCTTAAAACAATGGGGGCTTGGTCTCATTCTAGAAATTCTGCTGTAGGCTGATGCATGCAATAGGCCGTCCTATATTTTGCAAACCAGCCTTTGATTCTATAACTTTGCTAAGATAAACTCTTTGGAAAATAGTTCAAAATATTATTAAGCATATAAAGTTGTTGGCAATTGCATAGATACTATTTATAAATAAAGAAATATTTATAATTCCCCTCCATTACTGTAAACAGTTTGGGATTCCTGGCCACATTTGTTATTAAAAAGTCCAGAAGGGATTCAGAGCTGGAAATAAGTTAGGTAACCCCTGGTGTGTCAGTATTTGCTGAAGGCCTGGTGGGACAGAAGCTTGTCCTGTGAGCCCTAAGGAATTTCACAGAGGCCACAGGGCACACTGGAGGCCGGAGACTGAGTGCCTCTAGGTTATCAGGAGACACCAGAATATGTCCCTGGCAGGACACTCTGCCCACCTCTCCCCCGGGCCTCTTTCCCTCTGCCCTCCCCAACTCCAGCTGCAGCCTAGTGGGGCTCTATTTCACACAGCAGACGGCAAGGAGGGTTTGCTTAAGCAGAGGAACTCGAGAGGGTGTGGAAGAGCCCGCCAAAGCGGAGCAGAGCCCTCCCCCCCCCCCACGCCCGCTGCACCTGCCCTTTCCTCCCGAGGCCCCTCTGCTGCGCTGGAAGGTGGACACCCTGGCCGGATCCCTCACTCTGTTTTATATTCTCTCCTTAGGGCTTCCTCTTTGTCCTTTTGTTCTCCTTTCTGGGAGATTTCTACAAGTGCTTGTCCAATCCTATTTTTACATTTTTTAAATTCTGTCATGTTTCTATTTTTCAATAACCAGGAAGTTCTCAGACGGTTCCTCTTTTTCTTTCACAGATAACATCTTTTCTCTTATTTTTCAGAATAGTTAGTAGGGTTGTGTGCTGTTGAAGTCTCTCTGAGGCATCTGCCTCTTCTGAATTCCTTTCTCTGTTTCTTTCTTGAGCCTTGTCATTCATGAGACATATTTGGGCTTTCTTCATTTTTATAACGGAGCAGTGACAAGCATTTAGAACTTCTCTGTCCACCGGCCGGTGTCCCCTGCTGGCCCTTATCTTGGAGAAGTCTTGCGATGAATATGACCTTTTTGTTGGGGTTACCCTGCTTCTTTATGTCTTTAGACCTTTTCTCTCAGGCCAGATTAGTTCTTCAAGAGAGGATTTCTCTGGGTGGTGCCTGTGGCTGAAAGGAGTAGGGTGCCAGCCCCATATGCCGGAGGTGGTGGGTTCAAACCCAGCTCTGGCCAAAAACTGCAAAAAAAAAAAGAGAGGGAGGATTTCTCTACTCCCCCAAGTGCAGCATTCTCAGAGCCATGTGGGAGCCGTATGGAGGAGCTCGCAGTGGGTGGGGCACCCTCACGTCCCGGCTCCTGCGCCCAGCAAGGCTGCAGTCCCAGCCAGCACCTCCTCCTCTCCTGTCTTCTCTGTAATTCTTTAGTGGGCCTAGTAAGCCAGTTGGTTGGTGGGAGAAGTGCGGGCTAGTCAGACTGGTCGGGATTATCCCTGGGGATTTTTCTTGAGGGATTTTGGCTTATAGATTTTATTTAACACTGAGGCTGAAAGAGCAAAAGGGCAGAATGGAAACATTTTAAATCAATGGCTTGATTTCTAGGATTATCAGAATACCTAGGAGTCAGAGCTCAGCCGAGCAGTGATTTCCCAGTTCAGGATAGTTCCAAATGATAGAACTTTACATGTAAAGTGTCGTGTTACATTGCTCATATGTGCCCTAAAAATCATACCCTAAGATATATTCTGTACTTTTCTATCATAAATAACTTTCTGATCAGATTTTCTTATCTTTCAGATCCTATCACATAGGACAGTATGCACCTTAAGATCTTGAAGAAATGGCACAAAATGTTCAAGTGATGTTTAGAAATAACTGGTGAGGTAAGTAGATCATCTCTACTTCGGTGTTGAATCACTGTTTCTGTTCTCATAGCTGATTTTAACTTGTACGTTTTTGAGAATATAACATGAGTGGTAAAACACAGATGCAGAGGCACAAAGGTCACTGGCATCAAGTACATCTTTGTTTTCACCTGTTGTCCTGGTTCACTACTCGCCTGTCCTTGAAGGGACACTGTCTTCAGGGGGAGCATCCCCTGAGCTGAACGACAGTTTACAGCATTACAAGATGAGGCGAATATTCAAGCGTAAAGAAAATGGAAAGATGTGTTCTGTGTGCTTGTCCCCTTAAATCATGCAGTGTTGCTTTAGCCTTCTGGGAAGCAGGCCTTTATTTAATGTGGAGATAAAGTGCTTGGGTTCAGGAATGTGATGAAATCCCGTTACATTAAAGGGAAAGCGCAGTGATGGCAGCAGCCGGCAGTGAGCGCTGGCGCTGTGGGGTCCCTCTCTGGACGGCTTTGAGAGTCTGAGGGAGCAGGGACGTGGTGCTGAGCGCAGAGCGAGAGTGGGTGCATTTTAGTGCCGCATCTCACGCTGCTGTTTGCTCTCCAGTTCCTGGTATTTTTGAGTGAAGGAATGGTTTCTTCATTTCCGCCCCTCCCTTCCTGTTGCATCAGTGAAGTGTAGAGACCACGACTCGGCAGATGCCCTTTGCTTTGCTGCGGAGAACTGAGTCGCCCAGGCCACCCTTGCTGTGCTCACTGACTGCTTTCTTGAAAATAAAGTGATTTTTGGATCTCAGATTATTTTCCTGTTGACTTCTGGTGGCGCTTACAGATTTGTCACCAAAGCACGTGAGCATTGTATTTAACCCATCACTATCCCGGGAGACGGATTCCACAGGGTTTGCAGGGCACTGAATGCACATCTGGGGCAGAGTTCATAAACGAACGCTCCCGAAAGAGCAGTGGGGCAGGGCTGCCCAGACAGTTTTGCTCTTCTATTTCTTCTACTTTCTTAAACTGTTTTCTTTTTTTTTACTTAAACATTTTTAGAAGCCATTTTTGTCTGACTCAAGAGTAGGGCTGTTTTACTGACTTTGGAAAACAATTTCATTTGTCTCTTGTACCTGTCAGTATTTTTATATTGAGAGAGAAATTCTGCAAAACAAAACAAACAAACAAAAAAAACCCAACAACAAAAAAAACCTGGAGCCTGAACACTCCCCAGCAAGTCCATTTACTAGATGTTTTCACACTTGCTAGGTTCTAGTTGAATTTAGGGGGGAAAGTCCAGCCCCAATATGAACATGGTCAGCGGTAGCACCTGCGCCCTGCGTGCCCAGCACCTCCTTTCACAGTGGAGAAGCCACCCGGGCTGCTTAGCGGCCAGCAGAGCTCCTGCCTGTCGGTGTCTCCCCCCGCCCCGTGAGAAAGCTCAGACATACTCAGCTGTGGCTCTTCCTTTCTCCTGCTTGTCATCTGTCATGAGCATTGTAACTCTTACATCAGACACTGAAGAGAGAAGGTGGCAAATTTAAAGAAGCCATCAAGACAGTAAGAAAAATGCAATGTTTTCTTTAGTGTTCTTGGACCCTGTATGTTCTTGGAAATCAGATGGTATAGGGAATAGGAGAAAGGTATCAAAAGAGTAGCTTATAAAAAATGGATTAATAAGCAAAGGAGACTTTAGAAAGATTAAAACCAAGGTGAAGGAGACATTCCAGAAGCACAGTATAGAGTCAAGAAGCGTAGAGAGAAAAGTGGGCACCTGCCACGATACACAGCCGCAGAGAAATGAGGGAGCTGGTGCAGGTGCGTGGGGAACCCTCATCGCCTCACTGCTCTCTCCACACCCTCCGTTACTGTCTGCGCTGAGCAGCTGCCCGGTGGGCTGCCAGGTAGCCAGAGTGTAGATGGGCATGACAAGGTCTGTCCACCCTGGGAGCCTGGGTGCGAGGGACTCTGCATCTAGCTGTGCTTTGCATTGTCCTTGTGTGTGGCAGTTTATATAAACAGGCGTAACCTATACTGTGGGACTTACTGTGCAGTAGAATAAGACAGTCATTAGGCAAAAGATTTAAAAGTTCAGATCTTAGCTAGTTAAGTTTTATGTTCTTTTCTGCTGTGTCATGTAGGCTAATGTTGTAGCTGACTAACGCGTCATGTTCCTGGCATCTTGTGCCCCAGCATGTGCACACCTGTGAGCTTTGTATGAGTGCATGTGCTCCTCTCCCGAGCCTCACCAGCTCTGTGTTGACCCCAGGGTGTGTCGGGGACATCATGCAGCCATCAGGACACAGGCTCCGGGACGTCGAGCATCATCCTCTCCTGACTGAAAACGACAATTATGACTCTTCCTCATCCTCCTCTTCCTCTGAGGCTGACATGGCAGACAGGGTCTGGTTCATACGTGACGGCTGTGGCATGATCTGTGCCGTTATGACGTGGCTTCTGGTGGTCTATGCAGACTTTGTGGTGACGTTTGTCATGCTGCTGCCTTCCAAAGACTTCTGGTACTCTGTGGTCAACGGGGTCATCTTCAACTGCCTGGCTGTGCTCGCCCTGTCGTCTCACCTGAGGACCATGCTCACCGACCCCGTGAGTACTTGGCGTGTCATGCCAGGCTGTGTGGCCAGGGGCCTGTTGTTCATATAACCTCGGGTTTTTATGAATTCCTGGGTTCAGGCCTGTAGCATATTTCACGTCTTAACTGGAGAATAAGCATTGCTTAAATACCAGTGATCTCGTGGTGTATTGATAGAAAACATTAATATTATCCCTCTGGGCTATTTTTACTTTTTTTTACTTTTGAGACAGAGTCTCACTTTGTTGCCCTTGGTAGAGTGCTGTGGCACCATAGCTCACAGCAACCTTCAACTCTTGGGCTATAAGTGATTCTCTTGCCTTAGCCTCATGAGTAGCTGAGACACAACACCTGGCTGCTTTTTAGAGACGAGGTCTTGAACCCGTGAGCTCAGGTAATCCACCTGCCTCAGCCTCCCAAGTGCTAAGATTACAGGTATGAGCCACTGCGCTTGGCCTGGGCTGCTTAAATCAGTGAAGAGTTTGTGCTTGATAATTTCTAACATCACTTCTAGTTTAAATATTGTTTCTCTAAAGGATGGACTGAACGCTGAGAGGCCTGGTTTCTAGGTTTCACACTTTGCTAAGTCATTTTCAGTTGTCTTTTGACCATAAGCTACTAATTGTAACTTCTCTGGACCAAGGTGAGATGTTTTTTTCTGACCCTGTAGTTCTCTCATTGTTACGTCTCTGCTAAAGTCTGTTGCAAATGTTGCATTCAGCTAGCTGGTAAAAGGTAAAGGCTCAGCCTGCCTGCAGAGCAGAGGAAGGATGAGTCCTACCCTCATCCAGTGTGTCCTGTCACTTTGGCGGAAGCCAGGCATGTAGCATTTAGGTACTGTGGCCTGGGAGGAAGCTACTGGTGTCTGGGAACAAGAAGTGTATGTTGGGCTCATCTCCGGAGCAGAGTCCCTTCAGGCCAAGAACAAGGATGGGTCAGAGCTGTCAGTTGGGAACTGCTGTTAGTGTCCAGCGTGTTGTGGGCTGTCTGATCCAGCTTCTACACTGGTGTACGGCTGCTTCTCTGGGTTCTGAGACATCGCCTTGCTTAGGGAAGGGCATCAGGGGCCACCACACAGGTCCTTGTAGCTCAGCCATCAGTCACCTCCAGATGGAGGTTGCAGGCTCCCCCAGAGCTCAGAAGGGTTGCCCAGGGGTTCAAGACCAGCCTGAGCAAGAGTGAGATCCTGTCTCTAAAAATGGCTAGGTGTCTTGGTGGGCTCCTGTAGCCCCAGCTACTCAGGAGGCTGAGGCAAGAGGATCACTTGAGCCCAAGAGTTTGAGGTTGCTGTGAGCTGTGATGACTCCACAATACTCTTACCCAGGGTGACAGAGTGAGACTCTGTCTTAAAAAAAAAAAGGCCTTTTCACTGCTTTAAAACAATGATTTTCAACCACTGCTACAGGGATTCTTGGTTTATAATGTGGAATCTAATGGGCTTGTGTCTATTTGTAAGCTTCTCTAAAGGAGGAAGTGAGAAGTTAATGTCTTATTGTGTAACTTTTTTATTTATTTAATTTTAGATGGAGCCTTGTTCTGTCTCTGGCTGGGGTGCAGTGGCACAATCATAGCTTTATGTGTAAGATTAGGACTCTCTTAAGAATGAACCGATACTGATCAGCCTCATGGAAGCTGGTTTATATGTGGATTTTCCTGAATTTTATTACAAGAGATTTTGACGGATGTTATTTACTTTATCTCTTGTTTGGTTAGAAGAGCTCTTGGGTAGCCTGTCCCTGGGAATAGGATAGTATTATAGGCTCAACCCAGTGGTCAGCTGGGGAGCCGTCCCTTGGGGACACACTTAGAAGCAAAGTCTGCCAGTGGTTTCGAAGTCTGATGGAATTGTAGAGTCTTTGACCATAACCAAGTCTCTTCCCTGACAGGTTTTCAGGGGTTTCTAAAGGGTCATCTCATTGTCTTTTATGCAGCAAAAGGCTCCCTCCCAGCCAAGCCCTGCTCCTGACCCCCAGCATCTCCATCCTCTCTCTTTCCTTCCTGAGAGAGAAGCACCTCATAGTGGGCACTTAGATTACGTAGAGCGACAGTTACAGGGACAGAGTCCAGATCAGAGATTTTTACTAGAATATTTCGTTGTAGGAAAAGCCTAGTCACTGATGACCACCTGCTTGGACAGTGAAGTGGGCCAGATCCATTCTTCATGGACAGTTGTATGGGAGACCATGTCTGTGCAAAGCTGGGTTGTTTGGTTTTTTGAGACGGGGTCTTACTCTGTTGCCCAGGCTAGAGTGTCACACTGTCACCCTCACTCACAGCATCCTCAGACTCCTGGGCTCAAGTGATACTCCTGCCTCAGCCTCTGGGTAGCTGTGACTACAGGTGACCACAATGCCTGTCTAGTTTTTTTTTATTTTTAGTAGAGATGGGGGTCTCACTCTTGCCCCGGTTGGTCTTGAACTCCTGAGCTCAAGGGGTCCGCTTGGCTTGGACTTAGAGATGCTGGGGTTACAGGCATGAGCCACCACACCGGGCCCTGTACAAAGCTTTTTTGCTTGTGAGTACAGGGTGGGGACATGGGAGGAGGGTCAGCAAACTGAGGCTTCTCTTGGCAGTTCGTTGCAACTAATGAGACCACTTGTCCCTTCCTCTGCTTTGGGGCTCTCTGGCCACTGAGCAGACCAGCTGCCGCCCCCACCCCTTTTCCTCCTGGAAGGAGGAGCCCTCAGAACTCACAGGGACCCTGAGAGCTGGAGGTGGCAAGGCAGTGGTTGGCAGGCATGTGCAGGGCGTTGCCCCTGGGGCTCGGCTTGCTGCTGCTGTTGTGTCCCTGCAGGGGATGCTGAATGAGGGCCGTGGGTGGAAGGTGTGCTGGCAGGGGGAGCCTGACCTCGTGGCTGTCAGAGGTGTTCTTACTGCCCCAGAGTCGGCCTTGTATGGTGCGTAGTCACTGGTTTCCAGCAGCTCCGTGGAGCTGTGCAGCCGTCACAACAGTGGATTTCATGACATTTTTATCATCTCAGAGAGAAACTTCACTGCCTTGGCCATCACACCCCAGTGCCCACACCCACTGGTCGGCTTTTTTCTCTGGGGTTTGCATATTCTGGGCGTTTCACCCAAGTGGAGGGAGGCACACAGTATGTGGCCGTCCGTGTCTGGCTTTGTGCACTCGGCGTCTGTCTTTGAGGTTCGTACTGTACACACCTCAGCCCGTGGTTCCTCTCCATCGCTGAGTGATACCTGGGGTGTGGGTGACACACAGTGTTTAGAGCCATCATCACTTGTTAGGCATCTGAGCTGTTTCTACTTTTTGGCCCTTTGGAGTAAGGCTGCTTTGAACGTTGGTTTTTACATAGTCAAAGGTAAAAAACATGTAAGTTTTTTCCATAGATGGGGGTTTCATTTCTCCTGGGGTTGCCAGGACGTGGCCACTCTGTGTGAGCTTTCTATGGAACTGCCCCACCCTTCTCCAGAGTGGCCATGCCGTTTTACATCCTGCCAGCTGCGTCCACATCTTTGACCACTTGTAACTGTCCATCCTTTGTGCCATGGTCCTTCACCGAGGTTCTGATTTGCATTTCTCAGACCCGTGATGACGCTGAGCATCATTTCATGTGCTCGTCGGGCGTCCCTGTCTCTTCTTTGGAGGAAGGTCTGTTTGAGTTCTTTGTCCATTTGGATGTCACTGTTTCAGCCGTACTATAGTTACAGAGATGACTGGGAGTCCTTGTGCATAAAACTGAGCCTGGAGGAATGTGAGGAACCCAAGGGCAGGGGTGCCTTTGACCCCTTGGCAGGCTGTGGCATGGGCTTTCGGGACTGCTGGGAAGGAGGACAGAGGCAAGAGACATTCAGCCCTGGCTCTCCCTGCTGCCTAGTGAATAACAGAGAAGCCCCTGGAACCAGCAGCTCCTGAATCCCACGCAGGAGCACAAGTCTTTAAGGCTTACTTTACCCCTTTATAACATAGGTCATAAGTGGGCCAAAAAATGGATAGAACTGGAGCATCTGCCTCCCAGAAGCATATTGTGCCCTATGGCACATTTGCTTACTGTGGGAAAGTGTCTCTCATAAAGATTAGGTATTTGGAATTTTAAATTCTGGACCATTTCCTCTTACTAAAGACATGTGTGACTCAACACCTGAGTTTATATGAGTTTATGAGATTTTATAAAATCATAACCATCATCAGGATTCCTGGATTCATGGAGGAAAGTTGATTAAAAATTCCAAATTATGGTATATAAGTTAAGTAAAATGCTCTCCTTGTTCTGATTTAAATTTTCAAAGACAAAATTTAAATGCTTAATATTTTGAACTTCCTTAAGGAGGCAGTTTGAGTGTTCAGAAAAACTAGGATCTTATCCGTGTTTGACTGTGATGGGGTCCAGGGGGGGACACTTCATCAGCCGTTCAGTCCTCTCCTGTCCCCACTTTCTCATATTCTCAGGGACTTTGCTGCCTGGCGCTGCCTGTGGCCAGCTCTGCCTCCTGGGGCCTTGAATCCAGTAGGCTCTGGCTCTGGAGTACACCTGAAATGTGGGTGATACAGAGATTTGGTCTGTGGCTTTAAGGGTCCCAAGGGGCTTCTGCATCCACCTCCATGGTCTCCCAGGCCTTCCTTTGGTCTCTGTGGGGCCACTGTACCCTTGGACTCCAATGTCATCAGGGGTCAGCTTGCCCAGACTCGGGCACTTCTGCACGAAGTGTGCCCCCCCCCCCCCCAGTGGAGAAACAGGGTAGAAGACCATGTTCCTTTCCTTACACGTTAGCATCTCCCAGGCAGGTCTGCCTGTCTCCCTCCATCCTGCCGTAGCTTCCAGAACAGTCTCCCACAAGCCTGGGTTCCATTATGTATCTCTACTGCCCAGAGAGCAAAGCCTTCCCTGTTGTGGCCAGTGCAGGAGGCTTCATGCCCTGCGTCTGGTCTCAAGTGGACCTGGGACTGAGCAAGTAACTCTTGGCCTTTGGTGCTCTGCCCCTTGCTGGCGGCTCACAGCATCCTAACGTGTCTTGCAGTGCTCTCCCATTGCCCATATTTGGCTCCTCCAGCATTTGGGGGCGCAGGCAAGTGCCTGGTTGTGCCTTCTGACACTGCTCCCAAGAGACTGCCTCATGCCAGACACAGCTGAGTCAGGTGGTCTGGGCTGCAGTTGCCAGGCCTGTGAATGCTTTGCGAAGGTTGGCACAGAGACCGAGTATATTGCAAAACTTCAACACAGATAAAGTCCTTCTTAAGATTGCTTTGTTCATTGTTCCCTTCCTGCCCCTGATAGGAAAACCCTGGCAGGACTTAACAGTCAAGCCCCCCTCCCCTAGAAGGGTGAGAGGGAAATGGTGTTGACAGAAACGCCCTGCCCTGCCAGAGACTGCGCCCTTGTGTGCGAACAGACCTCGCCTCCGGCAGTAAGCTAGGAAACACTCAGGTGATTCAGCACTTTATAAAAAGGATAATAAGAGATTTTGTTTATTTAATACATATATTTTTGGTGGAAAATAAAACTTCTGGTCCTACCCAACTAATAGTTAATTTTTCATATTTAATAGACTTCAAGTGACAACCACGGCATTATAAATTATTAGATGATCTATACAATCTAAGATTAATTCCTACATTTGTTGATTTTTTAACTTTTCCTTCTCTCCCACTAAAATACATTGCTATTATGCTGTAGGGGGCAGTACCCAAAGGAAATGCTACAAAAGAATACATGGAGAGTTTGCAGCTGAAGCCGGGGGAGGTGATCTACAAGTGTCCCAAGTGCTGCTGTATCAAGCCCGAGCGCGCCCACCACTGCAGGTACCGCGGCTCCGCCGGAGCAGAGGCGGCCTCCGCACAGTCGTTCTCCCTCCCGGGTGGAGAGCTCAGGCCAAGGGCCAGTGCCAGCTAAGGCCTCGGTCTTGCCGGGAGCTGGGAGACAGTGTAGACTTCAGAATCCCTTCCTCCCCGAGGGAACTTGTAGGGTGATAGCCAGAGGAAGTTTCAGGCTGGCCCCTCCTGGGTGCGTCCTGTGTGGAGTCTGGTAAAAAGGCCTAGAATCTTCCCCTCACTCTTGCTCCTGGCTTCTTCCAGCCAGATGAATAGAGGGGCTGTCATGTGTTAGCTTTTGTTCACAGCAGGTGTGATGTGTTGCGGGTAGACGCAAGGTTCTTTTGGATATGATCTCAGATACCAGTTATTGCATTTCAAAAAAATATGGTCTAACTGTTTACATGTCCTTGGACTGTCGGCTCACGTAGCACTTCTGGCTCTCTCCTCACCCCCTGCTGGTCTTGGTTGCACTTTATCCACTTCACCCACCTCTGCCCACTCCTGACTTTGAGGCAGTGCGTCTGTCCTAGAGGGCTAGGCACTGATCTCAGGGGTTGGACTTCGACAGTCTGGGGTCTTCTGCCACTGCTTGAAGTGATTGTCACACGTCTCTGTACTGTCAGACTGACAGGGCCTTTCACCCAAGGGTCATGATTTGCCAGGAGGGACGAATGGGGCTGAGCTGGAGACGGCCTCTAGCAGAGGAAGGAGGTGTGAGGGGGTTCCTGGCTACTTTATGGCTGTTCTGAAAGTTCCAGAAAGTTTATATCCACACAATCTGGCCAGAAAGTGAATAAAGGAGAAAGCAGTGTGGGAGAGCAGATGGGTGGTTGTCTTGGGCTGGGGCTGGGGCGTGACTGCATGTGGGCACAAGGTTTCTCAACTCTGTAAATATAATAAAAATTGTCATGCTGTACAGTTAAAGTGAGTGAGATTTTGTGGTATGTAAATTATTCTGCAATTGATCTGCTTAAAAAGACGAAGCGGGAACGTTTTGGGTGTGATAGAAGTCAGGCAGAGAAGCCGAGTCAGGGAACAGAGGTGATGCTGTTGTCAAAAGTCTAGCTGGAGTTAAGAAATCTGCTGCCATCGATGTTGGCCCAGTGTAACTAAATGGCACAAGCTATTTCTAAAAAAAAAAAATAGTTATTTAAAACTGGATATATGGGATGTTTGGGGCAAAAATAATATACAACTGTAAAAACATGATGACTTTATGCCTGGGTGTAGAGGTGGCTGATTTGAGATGAATAATTTGAAGATATCAAGAATTTTCCTTTCCTTGAAGGCAAAAGGTCAATTTTTTTTTAATTGAAGTAGACTTGTAACTTGTAAATGTGCAGAATCAGAAACAGTATTGACAGGCATGCGAGGTCCATGAGTCTGGAGACCTGTGACATGTGGCTCAGCCTAACTTTTGCCTCTCGACCTGTTAGCCCGTTGAGCATTTTACTTAGGACACAGGAGACAGCTAATGCATTAAAATGATAGACTCTGAAGAAGTCTAGTGAGTGTGTCTTAGATGTTCGTTGACACAGGCATGAGAATATTTATGCTAATTTTCCTCCACCTTGGGTTATGTTTGGTTGGTTACTCTGATCTCCTCAGCGTGAAATACTGAAAATCACACTCTCCTTTTCAGTATTTGCAAAAGATGTATTCGGAAAATGGACCATCATTGCCCGTGGGTGAACAATTGTGTAGGAGAAAAGAATCAGAGATTTTTTGTGCTCTTCACTGTAAGTAAAATTATTTTTGTAGTGAATTATATTGAATTAAAAATTCCTTAACCTGAATCAGATCTGGATCAGGGAAATTTATACTAAGGCCAGACCAGCATCTCTCCACCTTCTCTGTGGGATCCACGTTCTGTTAAGAGCACCGTGCTGTCGGGGTGGGAGGCAGCCCCAGGCCGAGATGAGCTTGTGTCATTTCAGGTGTTCACCGCGTCTGCTTCTCTCTCAGACGCCTAAGTCACTACTGTTAGTGGATTCTCCTAAAGTCTGTTAGAGCTTGTTCCTCTATAATGTGTGTGTGTACATATACACCCACCCCCACACACACGTATATATTTTTTTCTTTGAGACAGAGTCTTGCTGTGTCACCTGGGCTAGAGTGCCATGGCCTCAGCCTCGGCCTGGCTCACAGCAGCCTCAAACTCCTGGGCTCAAGTGATCCTCCTGCCTCAGTCTCCTGAGTAGCTGGGACTATAGGTGCCTGCCACCATGCCCGGTAGAGATGGGGTCTCACTCTTGCTCAGGCTGGCCTCAAACTCCTGAGCTCAGGGATCTTCCCCCCTCGGTCTCCCAGGGTGCTGGGATTACAGGTGGGAGCCACTGTACCTGGCTTTATTGAACATATTTCTAGAGAATTATTTTACTTGGTCTGATATGGTCTTGGGTAGGCAAATGTCAACTACTGCAATTTATTGCTTCTTTTTTTTCTGACAAATAAAATGGAAGCGTAAACATACTGCTTCCCCAGCCTTTGCTCCTAGGAAGGTAACTGTTTGTGAGTCACTAACCAGCTCCCCCTCGTTCCAGATGTACATAGCTCTGTCGTCAGTCCACGCTCTGATTCTCTGTGGGTTTCAGTTTATCTCCTGTGTCCGAGGGCAGTGGACGGGTAAGCTGCGACTCTGTCTGTCATTCCTACAAGGGCACACTGCGGGGGAGGGGAACGAGGAACGCTTTAAAGATTTGGAAGAAATCCTTGCAGTTGATTCAGGAATTGAGTTTGCAAAGAAAAGAAGATGGTGAAGTTTCAGCACCACCATTTTGCTAGTTTAGTTTCTATGGCAGATTTTTGAGACTACAGGGAAATAAATTAGTATTGTTTCCACCAAACTTTGTATTTGCTTTCTAGTTAGGTAGCTCACACTTTCCAGAGCAGTCCTTTGTATTACTTAACATGAGTGGATTCAAACAAGTGTAGTAAAATCAGGCATTGAATTACCTTGCCATGGCTATGCAGTTAGGTTCTGCCTCACCTCGGAGCTGATGGGGAGTCCCGTGAAGATAGCTCACAAGTGTAGATACAGGACTCTTATCTAGTTTTAGTTGGATTTTAATAAGCAACTTAATACACATGTACATTTTCACTAGAAACCGTAGGTAATACAGAATCTTTTGAAATTGCTGGCCAAGAGATGGTGGTATGAACTCTGCTTGGAAGGGCCGCCTGCCTCTGCCTTTTGGAGAGCAGCGCAGGTGCCTGTGTCCAGAGTGAGCGTGTCCATCCCTCCGTGGGAGCTGGCCGAGGGCTGGCACTGAAGGAGTCTTGCTGGAGCTGTCTGCCCTGCCAGCCTGAGTTTGAGATGTTCGTTGGGTTCTGATGTCTAGTTATACCAGCTTTTTCTCATTCACAGAATGCAGTGATTTTTCACCTCCAATAACCGTAATCCTGTTGATCTTCCTGTGCCTTGAGGGTCTTCTGTTTTTCACTTTCACTGCGGTGATGTTTGGCACCCAGATCCATTCAATATGCAACGATGAGACGGTAGGCTGTGCTCTGGGTGTGTGTGATTGTTATCGGGCCAGAACTTGAGTAAATGAGAAATCTTGATGTCAACGGCAGGTGCACATGTATTAACAGGGAGAGAAGTCGGACAGTCTGGATAAGATCGGCAGGTTCCCTGTATTCGTTATCCCTTTTATATGCACAATGCATATTTCAGGTATCAGTGTGATCTGGGAGTCAGGAGAGCCGGGCAAATTCCCAACTCATTGAACTCCAGGGAGTTGATTGGCCTTCTGCCCATGCACTGCAGGTCTAAAGCAAGCACTTGGTAAATATTTGTATCCAGTAATAGGTGAATAAAAAGGTTGGTGCCCTGGCTCGGTGGCCCTCGTGGCTGTGTGGGTTGGCTGCCCAGGTTGGCAGCCTGGCTGTGCTCAAGGAGGCCGTGAGGTCTGGTCAGGGTGAACGAGGAGGAGAGCCCACTGTGTGGCCACCTTGAGCCCACATTGCACTGGAACACTGCAGGCTCCCAGAGTGAGGTGGTGTCCCTGGTCTAACACTGCAGGCTCCCAGAGTGAGGTGGTGTCCCTGGTCTAACACTGCAGGCTCCCAGAGTGAGGTGGTGTCCCTGGTCTAACAGTGCAGGCTCCCAGAGTGAGGTGGTGTCCCTGGTCTAACACTGCAGGCTCCCAGAGTGAAGTGGTGTCCCTGGTCTAACAGTGCAGGCTCCCAGAGTGAGGTGGTGTCCCTGGTCTAACAGTGCAGGCTCCCAGAGTGAGGTGGTGTCCCTGGTCTAACACTGCAGGCTCCCAGAGTGAGGTGGTGTCCCTGGTCTAACAGTGCAGGCTCCCAGAGTGAG
>CAUYQV010113126.1:0-22844 GCA_963574575.1 Galagoides demidoff
AAGCGACCAAAAGAAATGATGTTTTTGTAGGAGCACAAAAGGACAAAGTGGGATTGGAAAGGAAATGAGAGAATTTTAACAAGGTGAAACTAGTGACAGTGTCAAGTACAATAGGGATGTCCAAAAGGAGGACTGAGGAGAGACCCTTAAATTTGGGAACAGAAATATTGGTGATCTGGTGAGGGAGTCACTGGATTGCCGTGGACTCGGAGTGAACGATGATTTGAAGAATGGTGATCAACAAAACAACAAGAAAAGCTGGGCTCTTAAAAATGAATGACCAAATAGGCTGCCCCTGAGACAGAGGAAGAGCCACATGTGAGGCTGTCCATCCCCCGCCCCCAGATAACAGATATGTTTACAGGATGCCTGAGAAGAGCCAATGAGTCTGGAGGGACAAATGATAAGGAATGCTCAGGGTGGTGCCTGTGGCTCAAAGGAGTAGGGCACCTGCCCCATGTACTGGAGGTGGCAGGTTCAAACTCAGCCTCAGCCAAAAACTGCAAAAAAAAAAGATAAGGAATGCTCCCACAGGGTGGGATCAAGTGTGTAAGTAGAGTCAGGCTTTGTAAAGGAAGGAAATTAATTTTTCTGAGTTAGCAACAAAGGAAAAGTTGGGAGCAGGTAGGGTGGGGAAGTTCAGGTCCTACCACATTTTCCTCAGTGAAGTAGGAGATGGTAACATTTGCTGAGAATGAAAGAAGATAGGAAATAGAAGAGGCTTAAAAGGATTGTTGTTCCCATTTTATTCTGTGCACCAGGAAAGCAGGTGTCCATGGAGAGTGGGAAAGAAAGGTCAGTGTGAAGATTACCAAAGAATATAGGGGACCAATACAAAATAAAAACCATAAACTTTAATTGCATTGCCTAGCTTGAGTACTTTCTGTTCTCAGAAACAGAGAGATTAGCTATTTGAGCTCATCCTGGGAAGGGTATTAGCAGGTAAGTGAGACAGGAGGACAGAGATAAGGACAGATGAGAAAAAATAACTTTGTGGAAATACAAGAAGAATGTTACAAAAATTCCTTAGAAAATACTCGACATGGCTGGGGACAGTACCCTGAATTTTAAGTCAGTTTCTTCTTCAGTCTTTCTTATCACTGACAAACCGTGGTCAGAAAACATTTCTTCTTCCCTAAACAATATCAAAAATAAAAACCGTTTCTCTAAAATTCTATTTTTTAAACTTTATTTTAGGCTTCAAATCAAACCCCCAAAGCATCAGATTATAACCTCATAGAATTAGGTAAAAGGCATATTCTTAAACTATGTGAATAAATTTCTGTTTTGCTGGGGTTTTTTTTCCTAATCAAATAAAAATGGCATTATGTACTCCATGATTTACTTCCACAACTTGGTTCCCAATAATTCCTTCCATGATTTTTGGTTAAAAGTGATCCATGTGTCCTACAGAATTTAAATTTCAATGCTCACATATTTTTGAAATGAAGATTTTTTTCTACATGTCATAATATATAGCATTTAGCATGAGAAAAACATAGGTCCCCTGTAACCCACTGAAAGTAATACAGTGAAGCAAGATAAGCAAGTCATGGGGCCAAATAAATGGATTTAATGAAACTTGTGACCTTGGGTTATAAGCCAGTGGGTTTACTTTTCTGTCAACGTGAATTTATTTGAATTGTAACTTCTATCTTCCTTTACAATTGACACTATGCCTGGCAAGGTTGGACTACCTTTATACAACTTTATAGTATTCAATTTTATTTTAGAAACATCTGATGCAAATTTAACGCTTTCATCTTTTAGGACAAGACTTAGCTCAACTTGAAATAGTCACCGTATTAACATTTTTTACCCACTCAAATAGTTCAGTTCATTATTACAGAAACCACAAGCATCCCCAGCCTGCCATTAAATCCTACTGTTTTAATTATAAGAAAAAACACTCTACGGTAGACTTTTGTGAAAAATGGCACTGTAAACATAGTCTTATGCAAAGATACAAAAATAAAATAGAGAGTTTTTTCTCTATATCCATATTCTAGGAGAAATACCACCTTTTTCTGGTCCACAAAATTAAAGTCTGTTAAAATATAATGGTTAGTTCTTTGAATTTAGTCACAAAGAGACACTGCTTGGAAATACACAATACCTTCTACTATTTGGAAACTCAGGAAAATTACATTCAAAGTCAACATTTTTGTAAAACAAGTCTATATCCACTAGGATTTAGGAGACTTTTTTTACTTCTTAACTTTACTTTTCTTACTAACTAAACTAAGTTCCTCTTTCTGTATATTATAATTGTGTGCTAATATTTGCCAGTGTCAGGAAATTCAAGCGATTCAGATCCTAAAAATTAAGTGCTCTATAAGATTTACTGAGAAACAAGACCCAACTTTTCACTGCAGCAATTAGTAGAATGTTTAAATAGAGTCTTTACAAAACTGAATGCTTCGTTTAGAATGTGTGTTTGAGTAACATGACAGAGTTTTGTGAGTAAGAACTTTAGCGTAGATATTAGACTAGTTATTAGCATTATTATTTTTCATCTAAATTCTTATTTAGAATTTCACAGAGGGAGACTCTTTTGGATGTTCCAACCCAAAGAAGGTAGTTTAAATCCAAATGAAATTGGGGGCTAACGAATTTTGAGCAAAGTACATGAACATCCACTCATAACCTTGAAGGGCAATAATTGTATACGCGTACAGTGATCCAGACACACATGTGCACGCACATTGAAGATTATAAGAAACGCTGTTGTGAAGGTACAAAGGCATGTAACACATGGGGGTAAAAGAGGAATTCTGAATGGAGAGATTTGGCAACACTTCTTGACAAAAAGTATACCATGAATGCAATATGGAAGGACCAATAGAGCTCAGAATTTTTTACTAGGGCTATAAATTCATTAAAAAGCATCCACTTACTCTTGACAGGTTACCCCCAGGACAGGTAAAATATTTTTGTAACAAGATAGTACTTCAAGAAAATATTTACGTAGTTCTATGACAGCTGTGTGTTAACACTGAGCTCATCTACCCTCTTTGTACCGTATAAGAGAGGTCAGTTCACTAAAAGATATTTAGGAAAAAGAACTGTGAGAAAACTTAAAAAGTACAGGTACAGTTCCTATTCTTAGGATACATTTAAAATCTGTGGTATGCTATAATATTTAAGTATACGTGTACACTTAAGAACACTTATTCAGTGTTCTTAAAGAAGAAGAATCAATACATTTTTATGAATTGCTGTTCCATTTCTACGTCTAGCGTCAACTTTAGTCATCTTTACAAACTAAAATAATTTAGGTCTGGATATTAGTATCCATTAGTACCTAATAGTGAGTCTCATGTAGAGAGTTTGACACATAATACATAAGACATTGGTAATAACGTTTCTGCATATATATCAGAACAATTTGGCAGAATTAGACAGAATTTACCTTAAAAACAATTGTGTTTGCATGTTGCTACAGTGTTTTCCTGAAATGCTCTGGACTGTATAGTATTACTGCAGGATGTTAAAACCAATAAGAAAAAAAAGATGTTTCCTTAAAAGTTTAACTGTTTTATAAAATCTAATATTTTATATATTACAACCACTGAAAAGTCCACGTATTATTTTCGTATATTCACATTTACAGTTAAGGCATAGAGTTTTATTAAATTCAGAAATGGTTATTCATTATAATATAATCATAAATTGCGTTCTAACTCATGAATGTGTTAATTGTTCTTTTCTGCTGAGGACAGTAGCTTATATTCACTTTTAAAACTCAATAGACATAGTTCATATGCAATTTAGATTAAATCTGAGTCTGAAAATGGAAAGCACACACACCATCTGCGGAAAAATATCCTTATCCCTAATTAATATGTATCATGTATTATAGCCCATTTCATTACTGAAGACAAGTTATAAAACATAAAGTTAAGTTTAATAAAAGAAAGCTAATGCAATGGGAATGAGAAATTACAAGAATATTGTAGATACTGGCCACAATATTCTTTGGCTAAAGAAGGATAACT
This sequence comes from Galagoides demidoff, assembly GCA_963574575.1. Lineage (NCBI taxonomy): Eukaryota > Metazoa > Chordata > Mammalia > Primates > Galagidae > Galagoides > Galagoides demidoff. The sequence continues at coordinate 3,999 of CAUYQV010113126.1, forward strand.
TGATTTCCATGTAAGTTAGAGGCTTGGATCAAAGTGTGCTGGTAAAAAAGGAACAAGCCTCTGGGGACTGACGAGGGAATTATCATTCAACAAGGATTTACTGAGAATCTACAATTTTCTGGGCACCATGATATAATAGCAAGAATGTATTTAATGATAAATGCTCATATAGTACTTGCTGAGTGATAAGTAGTATCCTGAGCACTTTTCACAACTCCGTAAAGTACATACTATTGTCATTTTCATTGTACTGATAAAGAACCGAAGCACAGAGAGGGTAAGGGGACTTTCCCAAAGACACACAGAAAATAGAGTTGGAATGGAGGCAATCTGCTTTCACCTCTTGGGAATAGCAGATGCAAAACTGGAGATGCAGGGATTATGAAGTTTGGTGGGCCTGCAAGAAACTAATGGTGCTGGGCAGACATAACAGGCGGAGAATTTGAAAGGAGATAAGGTTAGAGGAGTATGTAGGGTAAAATGTGCAGGATGTTGAAGGCCAGGCTCAGAATTCTGACTTTTATTTTAAGGGAAACAAAAAATGTCCTTGATGTATTTAAACTGGAGAGTCTCGAAAGTAACATGACTGGATTACATTTTGAGAAAACTTCACTGGCTAAAATGTGCAAGATGAATTAGAGGGGGAGAGAAAAGTGACAATGAGAGTTAAGAGGCTGTGTTACAGTCTAAGTGAGAGAAGACGGCAGCCCAGACCAGGCCGCTGATAGTGATGGGAGGGGAGATGCAGAGAAGTAGATCGATTTGAATGAAATCTAAGAGCTACTATCAACAGTACTCAATGTCAGAGAAAACAGGAGCATGAGAGAGAGGAAGAGTCTAGAACACTTTAAAGTTTTAATTAGTGGCACTGATTGGATGATGACATCTGCAGGACTGGTTTTTATATTATTCAGGCTTCTGCTTAAATATCACCTCCTCAAAGAGGACTTCCCCAGCTATTTAGACTGAAATATCATCCTCCCCTCTATAATTCTCTAAACATTTATCCTGCATTATTTTTCTTCAGAGCATGATGACTGCCTGACAATATATAAGTGTATTGCTATTTAAACTGTTAATTGTCTGTTTCACTTGTCAGGAAGGAGAGACAATTTGTCACTGGTCCTCACATTGTAGCCTTTAGAATAGCAACTTGCAAAACATGTTGGTAATCAGCATTTATTTAATGAATCAGTGAATGTGTGAGCCCTCAGACTATGTGGGACAGTTAAACTTGCAGATCTGAATGAAAGCCTCACAGAGACTGAAGTGAGGGAACATATGGAAGTAATAAGCAATTGAGGGAAAAAAGAAGAAATCTGAGATGACCAAGGTAAGGGCTTGGGAGAAAGTCCAGCAAAAAACAATGCAGTGGAAATTTTGGAAATCTGAGGCTTTAAATATTGAGTGATTTACGGTATCAAATGTTAAATGCTAGAATGATGAAAGGAGCAAAGAGATGTTATTGGCATTTCGGAGGTTATTAGTAGAGCTATTGATAAAGGTTTTGCTTAAGTGTTCAGAAAAGAAGATCAACTGTAGTGGTTTGGACAGGAAATTGGAGATGAAAAACGGAAAATAGTAGATGTACACTATTCTTTGAAGAGGAGTGGCTATGAAAAAATGAAGGTAGACAGAGAACTAGTGAGGGACAAGGGGGAAAGTGATGGAAAAAGAAATATGAGAGTTGATGTAGAATACAGAGATGATTCTTGATGTGGTTAGGAGAATTTGGTCAAGAGCCTGGCCAAGAAACAAACAAAAAACCCAGCCTTCCAGATCAGTAAACTTGTTCCATTCTCTAAGCTAAGTGAAAAAATATGTTTTAGATTCAGGCTACATTTCCTAAGGTTGTATGAAAGTATCCTGTTCAGAACAAGGTTGAGAAAGAACTTCCCTAACAGTTGCAGGTAGTGGTTTGTAGTGCCGGCCTCAAGGGCAAGGCAGATGGGTCCTGACCTCAAGTGCAAGGTGAAGAGTGGGTCCTGACCAGCGTTAGTGCGGGAAGCATCACATTATCAGGAGCAAACTTCTACGCGTGTGTTATCTTTAGATGTGGCTGGCTTTGTCTTATCATCACCATCATATTTCACTGGGAATATGAATTTGAGGACATTTATTTTTCATTTTTACTTATTTTGAAGTGACATTCCTTCCAAGAAACAGCTTTACTCTCTCACACTCAGTCCTCACATACATACCTAAACCTGATTTAAAGATGAACAAATACATTTCTGCTTAAGAAAGAATTTAAGTTTTGGTTTATATCTCAGATAACACATTTGTAATAAAAATATCTAAATATTCTTTCCAGGGTAGTGCCTGTGGCTCAAGGAGTAGGGTGCAGCCCCATATACCGGGGGTGGTGGGTTCAATCACGGCCCTGACCAAAACTGAAAAAAAAAAATAAAATAAATTAACATTAAAAAAACCTAAAAATAAATAAATAAATAAATAAATATTCTTTCCATTATCTTCATAAGTGGAAAAATTACTATGTATACTCTTTGAATTATTGCCCCATATTCTTTACTGGATCAACTCAGTATTGATACAATTAAAAATCAAACAATAAAGTATTGTTACCAACCATCTCCACTTTCAATATATCTATATTAATGTTATTGGCCAAATTAAATCGTGATAGATAAATATTATAATTTCCTCGAAAATCTTCTTTAAGCACTACACCTTTTATAGTATAGAACCTTATTACGTTTCAGAAACAAACACCTTGGCAGGGCATTTCACTGGGTTTTACCTAAAATGATGTTTGATATTGTGATAAATACTCAATATCTCTGATAATAACTTATAAATACTAAACATTTTAAATTCACATAAAATTTCATTGCACAGTAAAATATATATGATTTCACCTCCACAAAATAATAAATTATTAACTATGCCTTTCAGAGTGTTTTAATCTAGTTAGAAAGAAGACATGGGCAACTGGCCCCCAGGGCTTTCTTTTTTCCTTTTGGTACATTAAACTCACATGATCCATCTTTAATTTCTTTTCTCTAATACGAGATGGCAAGGAGAAAGTTTATAGCCTCACTTCTCAATGATCCCCTATTTCTTTATTAATTATCATATGTGCTTCTCATTCAAAGTGCTGGGTAATGGTTTCATCAATGAAATGGTAACACTTCAAGTAAAGGATAAATTAACATTTGATTAAATAAAATTCACACTGCTCTCGTCTAGTAAGAATGCAATTAAATTCATGTCTTTCAAGTTTAAGGTCTCTGAAGTCTTGAGCTCATTTTAAAAGTATGATAAAAATCCCAAAATAGTAGACATTATTCAGGGTCACTAAGAACACAACTCCAGCAAGCACTGTTTGCATCAAAAATTTGTGGGTTATTCAATTTTGCCATGTTTATAATTCATCTTTAAATTTTCCTCATGTTCCACTTTTCATGCTCTAGTATTCTTTATTATGTTCACTAATAATTATCATTTAAAAGAGAGAGGGCAGGAAAGGGAAATGAAACAGTACACGAGAATTACTCAAGTGCACAATGGGTTTCTGGCTGACTCCCCCAGACATATATACAAATGAAGAGTTCTAATGTTTGTCTAAAGTCTAAATTCACTTTGTAGCATTGGAGTGCTTTGGACCTTAACTCCATAGACAAGTGTCATAAATCAATACTATTACCTCATTCACAAGGATATAGCCGAGAAGCAGACATAGAGCCCAGGACAGTAGACGTGTTTTATGTTGGCTCAAACTACCATTAAAAATGTGTCTATGGCAACTAAACAATCTGCTCACTTGCTGTTTTGTAGATGCTTAATTATCCGCTTTAATGTACCTGTATATCTCATTTCACAAAATGCACCAGCACCGACTCAGAGATTTGTTTAGTGAAAAAATACCAAGCTACTAAAATTCCATAGTAGTTATAGGAGTAATAGAAATAGGGAAATTGGCTCGGCACCTGGGGCTCAAGAGACTAGGGCACCACCCATATACACTGGAGCTGGTGGGTTTGAATGCAGCGTGGACCCGCCAAACAACAATGACAACTATAAGCAAAAAATAGCTGGGCACTGTGGTGGGGGCCTGTAGTCCCAGCTACTTGGGAGGCTGAGACAGGACAATCGCTTAAGCCCCAAAGTTTGAGGTTGCTGTGAGCTGTGATGCCACAGCATTCTACCCAGGGTGACAGCTTGAGACTCGGTCTCAAAAAAAAAGAAAAACAAATAGGAAAACTCTACTTAATTTCATAAGTGGAGAAAGTACAAGAATTAATCAACTATATATATCCTAATTTTCTTCAGTCTCCAAATTGTCTTTAGAAAAAGATTGCAAATAAATCCCCAGATATGTATCTATAATTATGCTATAGATTCCTCATTTTATTCAACTAGTAAAATACATTCTATCAAGTATTTCCTGTGGGGTTAATTAACACTGTGGATTAATATGAGAAGAAGTCCAGTTTTTCCTTGTTGCATAAATTGTTATTGTGTAAGAATTGTGAAGTATCTAGGAAGACATATGAAAAATCTATATGGGGTTTATATGCATATGGGTATTTACTAGTTTATTAAAAATTTATTAAAAATTATGTATTGACTATATATGTGGAATATCTTCCTTTAAGCATGCCTGTAACCTAGGAAAACCTATGTAGAGAACATGAATTATGACTTATTGATTTATTATTACTTAAGAGTTTATGAATAAAAAGCTCAGAGGTATCGAACAGTAGAATGTTGTAGTCATATTTAAGACAATATAAAATTTCAAATAAATTCAGTTTAGTCTAAATCCATGTATTCTTTCACAAATTCTTTGGGCTTCACACTTCTTAGATAATACTTCGAATGTAGTGTTAAGAAAATCAGGCACCCAATTCCATTGATGCTGGAAGATGTCCTATTGGGACTACTACAGCAAATGAATTTCTATCTTTCTGTTTTCTCTTTTAACTTTTAGCAATTTAGAGATTTTTAAGGTGATATGAATCAATGAAGGAAACCAGAATCTTAAAAAGTACATGTGACAAGAAAAAGTAACAGAAGATTTCAAATTGGGGGTTATTAGTTTAATTTTCAACTACACAGCTCCTATTCCCTCCTATAATTGGGATCATTGTAACTGATGTTATTTAGTGTCTGGAAAGAGAGAACCATGAGAGCCCCATTAGCCTTCTTGGGATAACAAGCAAAGGTAATAACTTTTCCTATTAAGCAAACAAAGACCGTGGCCAGCTCTCATTTGGCTTGTCAGTGCCTTCCCGCCAGGACGGTTCTGCCTCCTCCTCGCTTATGGAAGGAGCGGCTGGCTGGTGGGCACTCAGCGTATGCTGTCAATGTTGCCTGGAGAGTTTTAAAATCGTTTCCTAAATAAAACCCTTTTAAAATTCCATGAATCATTCTTTTGCTGAAGGTATCAGTCTCTTCCCACTTCCAACAGTGAATGTGCTTGATCCTCAATGGTGTTCCTAGTCTTTAGTGTCCTTTTAACTTCTGTCTCCAATAAACTTCATTAGCACAGTAGAACATAAATTACTCTATTTAACATGATCATCTATTTTAATAGAAAATGCTCTTACACACAGATGGCCTACGTTTTCTGAGTGTGTGAAACACAAAATTCAGCACTGTAGAACCCATTATTGCTATTGACTGCGAATAGCAATTCTCTCTGATGGACTTACAATTATTATTTCCCACTAGCTGATTTGAGAAGTTATTTTTGTGGTTAATTCAGTGGACTTGTTATTTGGATGCCATAATAAATACTTATATATTCATTCTCCCTGAGTTATAGGGGACCTGGATTCATAGCAGTGCTTGATAACTCTTTGAGCAGTAGGTGGCAGCACTTTTCAGCTGCCCTGTGTTAATGTTGTTTTGTTATTTTGACAATTGAAATCAATTTCTTCAACTATGAGAACCAAAAGAAAAAAAAAGACAAAATATTAAATACTCATATGCATATAATCCCCATATAGCTTTTTCATAATTTGGGAGTGCAAATTAAAATGATTACTTAAGAGTCAGAATCATCAAACAATTGATATTATCATACTATCATGCTTTTAACCCTTAGTTTGTTCTATGTGCTTGTTACTTTTTATTTTGTCTGCTTCTTACTATTTGAGGTTAAAAGTGTAGTGCTCTGAAATTAAGTATTTTTGTGTACAAAGCTTTTTTAAAACTGATAAGTTTTAAGAAAAAGTTTTTTGTGTCTTCCTAGATACTTTCTACAAACCTAATTTTGCCAATTCCACCCTCAATGAACCTCCTTTCAGTGACTTTCTTTAGAATAGACTTAAGCTTCTGCCAGTTTATAATATAAAGTTTCAATTCTTAAAGAGTCAGGCAATTTGCTTGTTTCACTCAATATCGCATACTATCTACATATACACAGTTTTGCATGTATGCTCAAAGTACAAACTTACTATTTATAAGTTCATGAGAAGCCTGTGTTTATTAAACCACTCATGACAGTGAGAAGTTTGAGGTAAGACTCTTCCTCAAGTATAATTTTTTTTTAATTTGTTAAGTGGGTGATCCAATAACTACTTCATAGGTTTGAGGTGAGAAATCAATGAGGTTCAGTATGTAAAGCACTCCATCAAAGAAATGATTATGCCTGTCTTTTCACTAGGCAGTAATCTAGTCAAACAATGTACAGATATCACATGAAATGTCGTATTCCTAGCATACAAGTGCCACCATGAAAACTTTAGTTATTCAATAAATATATTTTTGAATCAATGAATAATTGCAACTTTACTAAATATAAGGAGCTCATAATGTACACCAAACTGGTTAATTTATTGAAGTAAATCCAAATATCCATTTACTTGTTCAACATTCAAAGAGGCTCATATTATTTTAGCTCAAACTCTAGCTGATGATCAGATTTATCAATTATAATGATTAATATCTCTATAAAATATTCATATAATCACACAAAGACAGTGATTTAGACATGATACTCTGTTGTTTAGGAAACTCTTATAAATATACACATCATCTTATTTAATCTTTGTGACAGTTACATACTTAGCAATATTTATACTGAGCAAACTGAAACTTAAAGAGGCTTAACAGAACAGGATTAACTTTAATTCTATGTGAAAAGATACTGGAGCAATCAGTATTTGTAATAGTTGACCAGTACATTATTGTTACATTAGGACTCTACCATATTCTTATATGGAAAGGTTTAAAATTATCCATTGAAAAATAACTACTCTTTATAAATGGTACTTTGACCATGGATATATTTGTGCTTTGTAGACTAAATTCTTCTACTCATCTATCTTTTCACAAAGTACCATATGTTTCAGTCATTGTAGAGACAGGCAGAAGGAAGAATCATATTTACTATCATTCTCACTAAGACCCTCACTGAAGAGCATCAGAATAATTCTAACTGCCACTGCCACTTACCTTAGAGGTAGCGATATGTAACATCTCATAAGTCAGGTTAGAGCTGAGTCTTGATTATGGGCGGATGGGGCTGGGCCTTAACTCAAGTCAACAATTGCTCTCAAGTTTTGCACAGGGAGATGAAGGGCATGGAGGAGGAACCCCTGAATCATACAGACTCAAGCCACAAGATAACATGTTAGTTAAATTCACAAGGAAAGTGATAGAGATCTTTGTTGTTCATGATTCCCAATTATAACTATATTCCAAGAGTTGGAATGGTTGGATTTGTATGATTTTGGTTTTACTCCTAACCTTCTTAAAGATTACAGCCAATGCTGCCACAGCCTTTCTGCCACTGCTAGAAGCTCAACCAGAAGTGAGAGAAGCTGCTGGCTCAGTGTGGGTGTCTCAGTCACTAAATCTCACACCTCTTATGTGCTCCAGATCATTTGCTTCACCTGCCTCCTGGGTCTTTGACACGTTCTGATTTGGGCCATCACTCATGGCAACCAGAGGCTCCTGACAGCTGCCTCAGTATCACCGCATTTCTTTCACTGCCACTTGCTGCTCTTGGGAGTCCAGGTTGACATTAAGGTTCCAAGATTTGCTCAGCTACCATGCAGACATGACCCCATGGAACAGGTAAGCTAGCCAAGGGTAAGCCCTTGACCAATGGGAGATAACACACTATAAATAAATGCCTTGGCATTCTTCTCTCAGAAGATATTTCCTGAGATGCAATTATTTAAATGACAGAAAGACTGCCCCAAAGAGATGAACATAGATTTCCTTGATATCTATTTTCCTGAGATTATACTCCCTAAAAAGGAAACACCTGGGGTGGTGCCTATGGCTCAAAGGAGTAGGGCGCCAGCCCCATATACTAGAGGTGGCAGGTTCAAACCCAGCCCCAGCTAAAATCTGAAAAAAAAAAAAAAAAGGAAATAATACCTTAAGCTCAGGCTTAAGTGTTGCTTTCAGGAAAACTCAGGCTAAAATATACACTACTAACAAACTGAATACACAATGAAATACCCAATCTCTCAACTCTGACCAGTACTCATGGAATCCCCAGCAAACATCAAAATGTAGTTCCAAGATGGGTGTATTTATTTATTTATTTGAAAAAATGCACTGGAATAGGAAGGTTTCTTATTTTTGTTTTTCCTGCATAGTATATAATGATAAAAATTATATCTGAATTTGTCTAATTTTTTTCATAAAATCAAAAATTATACTCAGAAAAATACCTCTATCATTATCTTCCTAATAAAATGCTGACTGACTCTAAGTTTCACGTCACCCCTGATTATATAACAGGTATATCCTAAGTCAGCTACAGCAATATTCAGAAATACTGAAATAGTAGACCGATTTCTTTTTAATGTAATTTATAGCCAGTTTTATTTCAAGAAAGGAAAATGATTAGGAAAATGTGATGTGGTCAGTCAACTTCTTTTCTTGCTGTGGGGACTCTATGTCAACAGCCTACATTTCCTTATATATTTTTTCTATTAAAAGTGGTAATTCTACCACTCTCCTTCTGGGGAAATTAATCAAAGTCAAAAAAGAAATAGCCCAGGCACATTTGTCTCTAAGTGGGGTGGAGAGGAAAGAAGTAATAAAATTTACTTTATCTCATGGTTGTTTATATCTATAAAATGCACATTGAGTTGAATCACCACGGGGATACTAAATGTATACACACATGCGCATACTCTCACTATAAGGTTACAGTCAACACCAGGTAATTAAGGTTAGCAGGGAGCAGCTAAGGAAATAAAAACTTCAATTAGGGCCATAGTGGGAGGCTAAAAAATAATTAACGTAAAGATCTTCCCTTCCTCCAGAAGTCCCCTAGTTTCTGAAATCTTCATAATAACCTCCTTTTTTTGTGACCTCTTTGCCCAATTCTAGATCAGATTTTTAAGAATGCTTGAACATGGGAACGCCATAAGATATAAATATTTTGCAAATTTTTAAAATTACTTTTATTATGACCAGTAAAAATGAATAGCATACTCCCCACTGCCTTTTGCCTCCTTCATCAGTCCCTATCTGTCGTAAGTCACTTTTTCTGTTGCCGATCAAGAACTTCTAATTTCTACCAAACTGTAATCATCTTGAAAGTACGACCTAATAGATTCATCTCAGAAAAACTTTCAGGGGTCCACCTTGTCCTTTGCACATAAGAGTAAATATTTCCTGGATAAATGAATACATTTACTTGTTGAACCTTAACCAGCTTACACTTGCTAAAACAGTCATTTCTTAGAGTTGATTAGTAACATCCATTATTAACTTAGAGTTGAACAACTGGGGGTAGACCATGAAAGCTAAAGCATAATCACTGTTTTAAATCCAGGATAATGCCATTTCCAAATTCCTATAACTTCCCAGTAGATCTTTATCTTGGGAAATGCTTGATAAAATAAATTCTAACCATGAGTTTGTGCTGTGCTCTATAAATAAGGCATGTATTGTACATTATAAATAACTTCCTATAGTTCACCTGGTCACATTGAAGAATCCAGCCTACAACAGGCTTACTACGTAATTGATATAATCCAAGTTCAAGGGAAATACTTTTGTCTTTTCTTTTTACATTTTCCTGCATTATTTTTCATTGCAAAGTTCCTTGAATTCTTACAAATTTTTAGGACAAAATAAAATTTTATGGCTAAGACAGACTTTAGTCAGAATTGGAAGAATATGAAATTTCCTTTTAAAACCTGAAGGAAATGTTGTTTCTTAATTTATGTTATTGACGCTTTCCACTCTTCCTTGGCAGGTGCCCCGCTCTTCTCCTCAGTATTGCCTTCTCTTCCCTATTCCATCACAGAGACTACAAAATAAACTACAGGAAAGCTTTGATCTAATATCATAGTTCATCTGAGAGAGCTAGCACTCATTTGTCTCCTCTTGTTACTCCCAGAAATTGGAGAAAATCCCCACTCTTGATTAGATCATCATGATTCAAGGTTGGCTTAAAAAGTATATGAAAATGCATCTGTGTCATTTGAAGATATAAAAATGTCATTACTATATATAACCTTAAATCATTATAAGGCAAAATAAATGAGTCAGCTGGTTCCTTTAAAAATGCAAAAAATAAGGAGAGGTGTTTGCTTTTCTTAGTCGGTATTTATATTGTCATCACTGCTAATGAGATGAAAGAAATCAGAGTTGATCGATCATACTAGGGTGGAAGAAATAATATGGAAGAAAGTTTGCAATGGATTGCAGTGCTTTTTACTCTTTAAAGAGATGAAGACCCAAGAAAACGAAATCAGGTGTCAGAGGAACTCACTGGGCCAGCTTCATTTTTCTTTTGTTCACTAGCTCATCTTCCAGTATCTGGCCAGTGAGAAAATAACTTTTCTAACTACATTCATTTAAGGATAAAAACAGAGACTTATGAAATAAGCTGCTGCTTATATTTTACCTGGAAAATACATTTATGGTTGAGGAATGAGAAGGCAAGAAAAAAGAAACAGAGGTATTCAAGCATCGCAGACGTAGGAGAGAGAGATCCATTATGAAAATGTGGGTGGGCCACGGAGCTGGACCACGGAGCAACCAACTGAGCAGAGGTTATCTAAAAGAGTTTATTAAAAATAAAAAGATTAATTAGATGGAGAACCATGAAGATGAGAAAAGGGAAACGGTAATGTATTATTTTTTAACTTACAAATAGGAACACAAGTAAAGATATTGATAGTCTGAAGCCAGTTATGATAAATATGCAAAAGTTACCCGTGTCAATAAAAAGAAAAGACCCACAAACAGCAGCTCATAGAAGGCCAGTTTCGTGTGGTCCAGAATTCAGAAAAACAGGTTTTTTAAAAAGAAGTAATTACTACACACCAAGACCCCCAAAAGACTGCTCATTGCTTAAGCCAGCTTGTTTCTGCTCTTACTTGTAATGGTCTGGTATACTTCTCGGGAGTCTTAGAAAAGTTAGCATTTCCAAAGTATGGAATTCCCTCTTCCAAAAGTCAATATTTTGGGAAAAACTATTTAAGCAGAAAAACACCAAAATTTCAAATCTTTAATTTTAGTTTATATTGAAATAGTTGGTATTGAACTTGAAATCATACTTTTAGAGTTCAAAATCAATAATGATTCTTGCTTCTCTTCAATCCAACCTCAAAGTACATTTTCTAGTTTCCCTTTATTATCAACTAGGAAAAGTAATGCATCTAAAATCACAGTAAAATTAAAGCTGATGTGAACAAATGTATTGCTCTTTAGGGATAAACTAGCAAAAAAAAGTATTCTGCTACTGTGATAGGTCCAGGCTAGAAAGGGTAAATTATGAATTTCCCCAGACAAAAGGGGTTTCTGGGGATTAAAGGGCTCAGGTGGATTGTGCTCTTTAGTTACATGCTGTGATGCCCTTTCCTAACAATAGCCAGATCTGAAAAAAAGCTAGTGCTTATCTGTGTAATTGGTAATTCTACTTCATCCACAAAAAGCAGAGTTATAGTTTTTAGTTTCCAGGGTTCCTGACTCAAATTCCAGCAGGGGTTGTTCATGTACAAATTGCAAAGCTACTCATTTGATTAAGAAGGCTAATTTAATGCTGCTGTGTGGATTGCACACATGCACCTCAGTAATTTTGCAAATACTTCCTCCTGTGTTCCTGTGGGGAATTACAAAGGTGCTAGATCAGCAATGGTTTGCAGAAGCGAGCAGTCCCCTCCCAGCTTCATTAGCCTAACTGGAAGTGGGCCTCATTTAGCATTACCCAGATGGTAAAATTGGGTTGATTATCTGCTCTTTGGAAGCTGAAATGTGCTAATAGGTCAGGCAGTACTTCACAGAGTTTAGTGGACATCAGAAGCAGCTGGAAGCAATTTAAAATGCAGATTACATAACTCCAAAAGACTCTCACTCTCAGATCTGGGTAAGAATCAGCATTTTTAAACAAGTATCCTCCCTCCTTCTCTGGCAGGCCTTTCCAGGAAGCTGAAGAGTGGGTTAGATGGTCCCTCTATGAAATGGTGGCTTCAGATATTATTCAAAGCAAAAATCTGACTCCCTACAATGACATTCAGGACCCTAAACGACCCATCCCCACACCACGTCTCTGATCTCATCTCCCTGTCACTCACTTTGTTTCGGCTGCACTGACCCTTTTACTGCTCCTCAAACATGTCAGGGACACCCCCGCCCAGAGAAGTTCCACTTTCCTTCCCTCTATATTTAGTGCTCTTTCACCAGATATCTGCCTGGCCAGCTTCCTTTTTCCCTGTGAGTCTTTTTCATGTCACTTTCTTAGTGAGAACTGCCCTGCCCAATCAATCTACACTGGCAGCCCCTCTTTATTCTTCTCCTCTTTTTTGCTTTATTTTTTTTCCTGAGCATTTATCTTGTTATTTTCTGATTTCCACTAATAGAAGATATAAGCTCAATAGAAACAGGGTTTTTGTTTTTGTCTGTTTTATTCACTTCTGTAAGTCCAGCACTGGAGACAGTGACTGGTGGCTGGGTGCGGTGGCCCACCCCTATAATCCTAGCCCTCTAGGAGGCTAAGCGGGAGGGTCACTTGAGCTTAAGAGTTCGTGAATAAGTTCAGGGGGAGTGAGACCCCGTCTCTACTAAAAATAGAACAATTAGCCAGATGTTGTGGCAGGCACTTGTACTCCAGGCTACTTGAGAGAGGCTGAGGCAGGAGGATCACTTCAACCCAGGAGTCTGAGGTTGCTGTGAGCTTGGCTGACACCACAGCACATCAGTAATGTATACATTAGTATAAGACATACATTAGTATGAGTACACATTAGTAATGAGACAGTGTGTGTACTTATACAATATGGACCTCCCAACAATTGAGGGATTGTCCACACAAGCTCTTTTGTCAGAAAAATGTTACAGATGCAATGATGTGGACTGTAAAACAATCTCAGCAGTACCAAATCAAAAGATCAAAAGGCAGCAGACAAATGGCAACATGCATTTTAGGAAACCAATTGAAGAGAGTTAGGGAGGTATTCTGTCAAATTGTGCTAAGGCCCAAATGTATTTTGGTTAGTACAGAATAATAGAACCAAACCTTGTATTATTTCAAGAGAAGTGATGAGTTGTTTTAAAACCTAAGTTTTGGGATAATTATAAAGCAGCAACAGATGATTGCAATCCCTAGGTTTTTGGAAATGGTATCATATCCCCAAACACTGATGCCAATGGCAGACCTTCTCAACACTCTATGATAGAGGAGATTGACTAATAGGGAGCAGAGGAGAAAAGGCCTTTGAAAGCCCTGCAAATAAAATCAGATGTTCACCTATTTCACTTAAGTTTTGAAGCCCATGTGACAGTGAATACATAATTTGCTGTTTATTCCTATGAGAAAAGAGCCCCCACTGTGAGTCCCTATATGTTTGGAAACTGTGTCGAACAAGCAACAACAAATAGAGTCCAGAGAAACTTGCTATTTGATTTTTCTAAGACTCGGCATTTGAGAGTTGGGCATCCACTACCAAGGCAATTCTCAATTTTGATTCTGTAACTCAGAGTAGTTACCCCTTGGCAGGAGTCTATTGTTAATGATTAGGACTTCTAAAAGGGAGAAAATCCTCTAGCAGCTTCCAGGTTTACCAGTGGGGTTCTGTACTTTGGTGAATAAACCACATTGTTGAAATTTCAGCTGGGGTGTTAATGGGTCCTGAAGCTAAGTTCAGAATCATCAAAGGTCAGACCCTTTGGGCAGTGATTCTTGCTTCCTGTAAGTAAGGTCCTGTTTGGAAGCATTTGTTCTGCATTTGGGTGGAAAAGGGTGGAAGCAAGGGAGTGAAATCCTTGTACAGGCAGTCATGAGGCATTTTGTTACCATTCTGAGAAAAATGTTCTCAACTCAGAAAGAGCTCTGACATTTGTTAAAGAGATATTGTGAACCCTTTACCGCCCCCTTTGTGTCCTCTGAGTTGGCATTGTTGTTCAGCACAAAAGCTTTCACTTTCTAAGCAAAAAGGTGGCGAAGCTTTTCAATGTGAAGTAAAAGGTGTCTTCCTACTACAAGGAAGTAACATGTTTTCATCTTTTTGTAGTTTTTTTTTTTTTAAAACCAGGGACCACATTCAATGAGGCAGGGAAATATGAATGAGTTATCTTTTCCAAATCTGTGGTTAACATCCTGTGATTGTCAAAGAATTAAAGACTCGAAGAAATAAATTTTTGTTAAATCTAGGACACGAGGCCAAGCTAGAGTCTTTCAAAACTGATCTCCAACAAAATTCAAAATGCATCAGCAAACTGAACATACCATCCCTGAAACAGTCTGAAGTTAAAAAATGAGAGAAACACTTGTGACTTCTGACTAGTCCCTTTAATCTCTCACGTAAGCTCGGTGAATGGAGGAAAAATATGTCAGAAATGTGCCAGGGTTTACGGAAGTTTTAAAAATGTAACTCACCCCATATAAAGTCATCAAATGAAGTCTTTGTGGACCTTCAAACTAAAATGCTCAAATATAAGTACTATTTTATTTACACTCAAAAAAAAAAATTCCCATTTGTTTAAGGGTGATATCTTCTTTTCCTTTTCTCTCTCTTCTCCCTCTCATGCTCCAACATGTCATGACATGCTTTCCTTTATGAAATATGCACCAAGTGGCAATGTTGTAAGGTAATCTTTCATAAATTAAAAAAAAAATTAGGTATAGTACTTTATATAACAGATATTACTGGGATCTTCAGATGTATCACGCAATGTCCATGTTAGAAATTATTCTAAAAATGTTTTCTTCAAAGTGACAAACTCCAGAAAATTTACCTTGTTTTACACAGGGGATTCATTAGGACACACCAGCTTTTATTTATGGCCACAGATCTGTTCCAGGAAAAGTTCAAATAATTCTGGATAGACTGAAAATTCTATACCCAAATGAGCATTAATAGGGGATCAAAGTAATTAGTTTGGTCTTGCTCCTGACTCAACTACTCACCAGTTTCCTTATGTAAAAAACTGGTATCTGGTTTTACCTACCTTCCCAGCTTGTTGTGAAGCTTTAGTTAAATGACATTTCTAAATGTGATTTATAATATTACAATGTGATATACAAAAACATATGGTCTTATCATTAGATGTGTTGTTTTTTGGCAGAACCAATCTACTTTTGCTTTCTGTTTAAAGTCGTACCTATTGGTGTACACTCACAGTGTCTCTACCTGTCCATGCGGGGAACCTTATCCCTAAAAAGACCCCATGGGAAAAACCTTTCCTGGAATGTATAAACCAAAAAGAAAGTATCCTAATCTGTGTGAATTTCATAGGTAATATACAGTAGTTGGGTGCAATGGAAGTGGAGGAGTATAGAGAGAAAGTTGCCATGCTAAATATCAAAACAGCAGAGTAACGGGAGGCCACCCTGAGCAGAGAGGCTGGACTCCCACTGGAAGCTGCAAATCCATGTCTCCTTCTCCTCCAGTCCAGCAAAGAGTGAGCTCTAGAAAGCGAGATCAGCAGCCAGTGGGTAACACTGATTGCCAAAATACCCGTGGTAATTGGGCTAATCTATCTCTTCACTCAAGTGGAAAATCATGAATTATTTCCTTTTGGGGAAGCCTGACAGAGCAATCTAAGGGCACTGCTACACCCAAATTTGAAGCAGCTACTGACAGAAACCCAGAAAAAAAAAGACTGGGGTCAATAAAGAATGCAGCTTTAGTGGATGGATCATCTCCAATGACAGGCCAGCATTCAGGGGCCAGTTGAGTTTTGGATATACACAGAAGCGCCACCTTTGGTCTTCATGTAAAACATTTTGGAGATACTAAAGGGGGAGAAGGAAAAAGCAAAAAAGCATAAAAAGAGCAGAAGTTCAGTAATGTACAGCTAGACACAGGCAGGGATGGGCTAATCTACCTCTGTGAACCTCCCCACAAACCAGAAGGTGAGGAAGACGTGATGCCGCCCCAGGGTGTTCTGTGAGGAGAAGATCAAATGCAGGCCCTCATGAAAGGGAGATCGCACAGCAGGCTGCTGAGTCTGCCAACCCATCTGGGGCTCTGGCCATGACGTGTGACACAGAGATAAGAGGACATTCAGGGGATAAGGGCAGTTTGACAGGGAACGGCCTTGTGCTAGTAGGAAACCTCTATGACAAACTTGAAATTACAGAGATAGGGACAGAAGTGTCTAGTTGCATGGAAAAATGCACTTCTTTTGACACAAGGAGGTGGGAGAATGCCCCCCGAACCTATATACACCAACTCAGATGAGATCTTTAGTCTAAGGGCTTTAAGCAAATAAGGATGACTAAAGAGAGCAATGGTGTTTGATGTTTAAAGGGAAGATTTAAAGAGGGAAAAAGTTGAAGCGGGATTAACAATTCACACCCCCAGAATATAAAATAACAGAATAATGCCGTGGTGCTGTTATTATTTGCCCTGGGAGATATTTGTTCCTGGGTAAGGTGGTTCCTGCAGAGGAATAACAACAAAACAACAATGAACACAACAAAAATCCTTCATACTCTTTTACAAAATATATATGTATATTTTTTTCTGTTAAAAAAATTTTTAAAGCAGTGAATCCTGTGTTTCAAGTACAGCACTGTCAACTCGTCTGGCAGAGATGAGAAAGCTGACAGCCCTCTGGAGGGCCTGCGCTGAGGTTGCGTGCAGAAGTCTGGAACGGCAGAGCCCTGATCCTGCATGTAATGAGACCAAACAGAGCTGGAAGGGAAAGTCTGCTCGGGAGACCCCTCAGACAAAGAATCCAGCAGCAGCTGCCTGCCCGTCATGCTTCACCTTCCTCTCCCTGGCCTCCCTTTTCTGCAACAGCAGGGGCAACATGAAAAGGCTGAAATACATTACAGTCAGGTCAGTGGCCACAGAGGACACACATGTAAATATATCCATTCATTTATCCATTTACTCCACAGTTAGGGAAAACTGCAATATGCCTACTGCCACGCAAAGCATTTGGGATACAGTTGTAAATAAGATACACGTTTCAGCAGGAAAACCTCATAGTCTGGTGGGGGAAGTGAGAATGTAAACAGATAGTCGTAAACAAATGTAAACAAATAGCCACAAATAGTGCACATGGACAAGAGCTGCGTGCAATCCAAGTCACAAGCGTTTTAAAACTAACAACCAACAACTCAATTTAAAAAACATATCTTTAGTAGGTTTGTTATCCTTAAAGCTGGAGGAAGACCTTGTAATGACAAAAGAATTTTGGACTAGTACATAAGGCTGGTTAGAAAGCAAAGTATTTTTAAATTAAAAAGAGAGTAGATACAGCCTTCCAGTTATAAAATTTGGGGCAATTAACTTGGGGTTCATTGGATTCTTTGTCACATCTAAACCACATCTTCTTCATATATAAGTCTTTGTCATGCACATATAACTGGGAGTGCCTCACTTGTATCCTCAGGAGTGGAACTGCATATCTGTTCTTTTCTAAGATTAGGAAAAGGTTTAGCAGAATAAAGAGGTTGCTCCCAGTCTCCCTGTGGGAAACAGTCAACTTTAAGTGTGTTTAAGTGGGTTTGGGAGGGAGACTCCAGTGTTAAATACTGTAATTTTATTAAGAAAGATACCTGGGGAACTGGGGAGTTCTGGTTGCAATCATACTTGAAAGCATGTGAAGGAACAAAGCACAAGTATGTTCTTTCTTTTTATTTAAGATGGAAAATACTTAAAATTAACAATTAATCCTTCCTAAAGGCACTTAGGGATTTCTTTAAAAAATTATTTAAAAAAAGCTTCACTCATTGTGGTTTGCTGAAGCAATCAAAAAGGTCATATTTGAATGGGAAGAGGTGCTTATCCTACTTATATAAATGGTAGCAGAGACTAAATTTGATAATTGAGTTCTGGAGAACACCATTTTTAAGAGTACTGCTAAATTCTTGAAGGGGGAAAGGACAGAATTAGTGGCCTAGCGTTTGAGGGTGCCCAGCCTGGCTCCTCCTCAGCTCTCTGACTAGCTACATGTTAGACTTCAAACTGTAAAACTGAAGAAGTACCACATAACAACTGGATTCACCTAAAATCTGAAAACAGACCTCAGGCTAAGGAGGAAAGTAACCAGTATCAACTATTTGACTGAGTGTAGAAAGAAAAGCTATGAATCAGCACCGAGTCGTTTTTTCCATTTTCATCTATTTAATTTTTTTTTTTTTTTTTGAGACAGAGCCTCAAGCTATCCCCCTGGGTAGAGTGCTATGGCATCGCAGCTCATAGCAACCTCCAACTCCTGGGCTCAAGCGAGTCTCCTGCCTCCACCTCCCAAGTAGCTGGGACCACAGGCACCCGCCACAACGCCTGGCCATTCTTTGGTTGTAGCCATCATTGTTGTTTGGCGGGCCCGGGCTGGGGATTCGAACCCGCCACCTTAGGTGTATGTGGCTGGCGCTTTAGCCACTTGAACCACAGGCGCCGAGCCATGTACGAGTCATTTTTGAGCACCTCTTGTAATTGCAGA
>CAUYQV010113127.1:0-11133 GCA_963574575.1 Galagoides demidoff
GTGTGTCTTTTGGTGGAGGCATCCCCATTGGGTGAACCAGAATGCCTGTCCAATCAGGTAGCCACCAGCCACTTGTGGCTACTGAGTCCTTGAAATGTGGCTAGGGAAACCGAGGAACTGAGTTTCTATTACATTTTATCTATAGCAAATGTGGCTGGTGGTGACTATATTGGACAGTACAGATTAGATTCATAGAATACAAAACTGTGGCAACAGAAAGCACAAATAACCATGTGGATCACTGGGAGAGATAGTAAGTGGGGGTAATTCCACCCTTTGCTTCCCTGCTTCTAGCCTCAAAGATGCCTACCTGGCCTTGGGCTTCCTTCTTAGTGGTGGCAGGTGTGAGATGTAATCATTTGTCCCTTACTTTGGAGGGGAAGCCCTAGGATGCTCCAACTATTAGACTCCTGAATACTTCATTTGTCTGACAGGCCTTTGAATGTAGGGTTATTTTCCCATCTTCCCAAGTGCCTGTCTCTTTCTGAAGACTCTAACATCCCTGGCACATCTTGCTCATCCAGTTATTAACATACCATTGATGTGGTAGGTTTTAGGACTTGGGGTGGGGGCACTGGTAATGACCAGTCACCTCATCTGTGGTGTGCCAGCTGGATCAGAAAGCATCTACATTGTTCATATGTCCTGGGGAAGCTATTTGCAGTGTACCAACTTGATGCCAGTTTTGCTCATATCAGAGGCAGGCTTTCCAGAGTTCCTTCCTGGTTGTCAAAAGTGCTCTTGAGGACAGAAATCCACTATTATTTACTATCTTCTGCAACAGCACTCTCACCAGGAGGGATTTAACCAGGCCCTGCTAAACATTCTGGGAGACTGTCCTTGAGGGAAAGAGCAGTGAAGGTAACATGTGACTTTCCTAGTGCATGCCCACAGTGACCCCACAAGAAGGCCACTGGATGTTTATCTTCTGCTTTTGATGTTGGGCTGCCATAGTTTGGGGAAGGGAGATGGAGGTTACACATGTGTTGGAACCTTTCTTGGGAACTACTAGTGTCAGGGACAAACTGTCAGAATTGAGCTGGGTGATGGTGGCCAGAGCCACAGGATGGAGAGTGAAGGATAGGATGTCCAAGCTGACAGCTGGTCCCATCCACTGCCCATGTTAAAGTAGTCAGGGATGAAATAAGGGAGCAGAGTGGGTGGAGCAGGGCCAGTTAAGGGATTCCATAGAAATAACCCCTGGCTCCTAAGACAGCTTAATGTGGAAGATTTCCCAGAGGTTGACAGGGAAAAAGGGACATCTTCCCAAGCAAAAGATGAGAGCAGCTAACTCTGGTTCCATGGAGGGTGAGAAGTTTGAGGCCAGTTGTGTGTCAGAGTGGGGAGACAGGCAGTTACCAGAGGACAGAGTGATGGCCTGCAATGCTGGGGAACAGGCCTATCTGACCTGGGAACACCAGGAATGCCACGTAGGATAGGGAGGGCCAGAAAGCTAAGCACCCAATCTGTCAAAAGGGCCCCTGTCCTCAGGACAGGCTGGGAGAGAGCACACAGATGCCTCCCTCGGGGCCCTGCAACTAACACGTCAGTCTCAACACTGACATTCTTAGCTGAGGAAAGCAACCAAGAAAGACAATGGGCACCCAGCTGCGGTCCTGGGGCCGTGGGCACTAGGGGTTATCAGTCCAGAGAAAAAGCGCTTGGGCAATGTCCCAATTCCTATTCTGTTTTTAATTGTGGAAAAATATCCACCACATAAAAGTCACCACCTTAGGCACTTTAGGTGTGCAGTTCAGTGGCATTGGGTACATTTACAGTTGGAGGTCAGCTGTCACTGCTCTAGCCCCTATTCTTGGCGTTAAAAGACAAGGTAGAAAACGCTGCATCTTCTGGAGGATGTAGAGCTGTACTTGCAGGATGACTGTGGGAGGGCCACACATGAAGATCATCTGCTTGTTCACGGTATATTCTCCCCAAACGTGCTGCTCTCAATTTTATGAAGGTTGTGCCTCCAGTCCCCACTGGGACAGAAACAGAGATTCAAGGAAACTACTGACCCAACACCACAGTTCTCAGATGCTGCTCCTGGAACCATGTCCCTGAAAAAGGCTAGATGAGCCTGGGCTTGGGGGAAGGGGAGAGGCGGGGAGAGCAGCAGCTTGATCATCCAAGAGAAGAGGGTCTGGGGGATGAAGAGCCCTTGGAATGAGGAAAAGGAGAGCTTGACGTGGCAGGTATGGGGGTCCCAAGTGCAAGAGAGTCTGAAGATGAGTTTGGACCCATCTGCCTGTCTTCAGCTGTTATGCCCTGTGAGCACCCATAGTTTGGATATTTAAAGTCCCCTGAGAAAATGGTGGGGGCCTCAGGCATCACCCCCACTTGAGGGTGAGAGCATGGACTGAATAGAATGAGCAGGGTGCCTCACCTATAAGTGGGGCAGAGGTGCCCTAGTGTTGTTGTTACATTTCCCTGTTCCTGGCTTCCCACCACCACTCTTCCCACAACCCAGAACCCCCAAGTCCAATTCATAAAGTCAAATGATCATTTGTTTCCACATCTTTTTGCCACACACTGTATCTCACCAACATCTTCCCTGTGTCACCCAGCCTTAATTTGTTTGCTGGGAGAATCTGGCTGCTGCTGCTGCTGAGCCTGTCCTGGGAATCAGGAAATGTGGCTTTCATCCCAGCTTTGTCACAAACTTCCTGGGAGATACCACTCCCATCTGTGGGACAGTGCGTGCATGTAGGTGCATGTGAGTCTGTGCGGGGTGGAGTTGGGGTGATTTCTGAGGCTGATCTTCTAGGCTTCACAAAGTCTTTGTCAGGTTCTTTCCCCATTTGCCTTCTGCTGTCTCCAGGAAAGGCAATGGTTGCTCTGACAGGTGAGACAGAAAATTACCATCATTAATAGAAAGAAAGCAGCAGAAGAGCAGCTCTGCTCCAGTGGGAGTTTCTGCTTTCCTGCTGCCCTGCCTTCCACATCTGGCAACATAAGTTCAGGTTCAATGAAAGATTGTTGGCATAGGAGCTTTAAAGATTTGGATAAGCCATGAGGTTTCATCCATTGCATGTAAAGGAATGGGGTGTGTGTGGACTGACTACCCAGGTAAAGATGGTCTGGCTCCTGTCTTCCATGAGGCGAGCAGGGCAGGACACACAGCTTTGTCTGTAGTTCTGAACCTTGGATCCTGGCTCCATCACTTGTTGGATAGGTGACTCTGAGCAAGTCGTTTTACCTCTCTGAACCACAATTGCCCCATTTGGAAGATGGGTACAATATTATAATTCCCCCAAAGGAGTAATACTGTTTCTTAATCTATCTCCTGGGGGTGAGAAGAGTCTTGTGAGAGTGATTTGTGAACTACAAAGCACTCTACTACTGATAGTGGTGAAGATACAGCTCTGTTTCCCCAGGAAGGCTGAGAGAGTATGGAGCTGCTGGCTAAGCCTCAAAGCCTGCAGATATGAGATGGGTGGTGAAAGGCCTCCAGCTTGGGAGGAAGGAAGAAGAGCAGTGAGACCATAGGCCCGTGGTCCCAAAGGTCCTACAGAATATGATCTGTTTGGGGATTCAAATGCTGTGCCTGGATTTTGGCCAAGGATATATAGTGGATCCCAGAATCAATGGGGAGACAATAAGAACCAACTCAGGCAAGCTGACAGGTTTCAGAATTGGGGGCTGTTTTGACACCAGGAATCTATAAGGCTGGGGTAAACAAAGGACTAAAAATAGAGCCCTTGGAGAGTGGGTGTGCCCACTAGTCATTTATATCACCAAAATATGCCCATGGAGTCTTGGGTGAAGAAAGAAATCCTTATGCCCTGTGTGGTCTCCTGGTGCAGTCATACAAAGCCTATGTACACTCATACAATTCTGGGGTTCCACTTGCTTTAAGAGTCTCTGATTTGAGATGTGGGGATGACACCCAGTTGCTACTATTATAGCATGCTCCTCACAAGTGCCAAATGGGAGGTACAGATGGAGGAGCTGAGCACAGATGGTGCCACATGGCAGCCTACTATACTTTACCCAGCTGGGCAGCCTCCTTCTCCTGTCCAGGATTCAAAGGCCTCTCAGTTAACTTTTGGCAAGATAGAAAGATGCCTGGAAGCAGATTTGCAAGGAAGATATTTGATTGTCTTTTTTTTGTGTGTGTGTGGTTTCCATTTTTCTCCCTGGGAGGAGTCCAATAGAGATCACATCATGAATAGCAATTGACTTGAGTGGACATTAGGGAGGCAAGATGGCCAGGAAAAACTGGTTGGCCTTAAAGCTGAAGCAGTTAACACAGGGTCTGGCAAGTGTTTGATCCAGGGTAGCTTCATACATTTGATTATTGTTTTCTCTTCACCAAATCTGTACAGAGTGTAGGGA
Organism: Galagoides demidoff; assembly: GCA_963574575.1. NCBI lineage: Eukaryota > Metazoa > Chordata > Mammalia > Primates > Galagidae > Galagoides > Galagoides demidoff. The sequence continues at coordinate 4,339 of CAUYQV010113127.1, forward strand.
CTAAGTCAGGGGCCTTTGCACTGGCTAGAACTGAGTTTGAGATTTGCCTTTGTCAGTTACTAGCTGTGTGACCTTAGATTACCACCACTTTCTCAATCATGTAAAACATGGATGGTAGAATCCAGACCCTGGTGTTGTTGGGTCATAAAATCCTTTGGGGAGAAGTATATGGGCTGTACTCATTCTAGACTTGGTAGCTAACAGAAATTACATTAGAAGTAATCTGGATCCTGAATCATAAAATGTACTTTTTCCTTGAGAAAAATTAGGATTTTGCTGTCATCCCATTATCTTGAAGCACTCTCTTGCTTGTCAACTCTGGCTGTCTGCCTTATGACCTTCCGTTGTCCTGGTTGCATGTGAGGATATACCATGACCACCCTCACAGCATTGGGCTGAAGACCCCAGACCAGGGTTCTAGCCTATGTCTGTCTGTGACAATGTTACATGGTGGTTAAGAGGCCAGGGTCCTTAAGAGGCCAGCTTTGCTGGCCATAAGACACTGGGTTGGTGAAGACCTTCTCCCAGGGTCCATTTGTGCAGTATGCTAAAGATGGCAACAGCACACACAGGCCTGGGGCAGCAGTGAGGACTCAGTGAGTTGAAGAAAAGTCTGGGATGAATTTGGTCCACAAGGATGTTATAGGAAAGAAATAGAAGAAAGTGGTATTGGGGTCTTTTGTTTGACTTGGGCCCCCATGTGGGCTGGCAGTGGTATGGGAAGTGCTAATTCCACCTTGCCTCCAGCCTGCTGTTGTATTCCTATGGGAACTTATTCTTTAAGCAGCTTGTTCTTGATGTAGAAAACAAGTCACACTAGAAATGGAAAACCAGAATTGCCTTGATCACAGGGGCCATAGTGGCCTCAGAAGAATGTTCCATGAAGCCCTGGAGTCTGTCTGGGACCTATCAGGTAGCTCTGTGGGCGTCACCTGAGTGTAGGCTGAAGTCCCACATGCTACAAGCTATGGATTTATAACTAAAAATGTTTTAGTGCCCCAGATGGAATGTCTCTGAAGTTTGTAAGTCATAGCCTGGGGATCAGCACAGCCAGAAATTTCTGCAGCTGCCCTGACTGGACAGGCCAAAATCTAGAACTCCCTAAGCTAGAGACTATCCATGCAGTCAGAACCTGCTTCCCAAATCCCTTGTTTATTGAGTACCTACTGAGGGATTGGCATGAGTCTTTAGGTCAGCTGTTTGTGGGATTTATAATTCCTGATGAGGCCCTGGGGAGATTAACAGTGGTCCAAGGTCACACAGTGGGCCTAGGATTGAAATCAGGTCTGTCTGATCCCAGGGCTCATGCTGTCATCATGTAACCACTCAATCACCATCAGTCAGAAAGGTGGGGGACCAGGCAGCCAGCTGGGGGAAAACTGGTGGTTTCTGCCCCAGGGTACAAGATCAGGATTGGCATGAGGGCTTTGAAGCTTTTCTCCTGTCCAGGATTCAAAGGCAATCCTTAAGCTCCAAGAATCAATGGAGAGAAATCCCAGCTGTGGACTTTGAGGATTTTGGAAAACTGTTTTATTATGTGAATGCATATGCCCTTTAGCAAGAATACCCTCTGATGTGCCTTTCTCCTCTGAGTGTTTTCTTTTTTTTTCTTTTTTCTTTCTTTCTTTCTTTCTTTCTTTTTTTTTTTTTTTTAGTCAGAATCTCACTATGTCACCCTCAGTAGAGTACTGTGGTGTCACAGCTCACAACAACCTCAAACTCTTGGGCTTAAGCAATTCTCTTGCCTCAGCCTCCCAAGTACCTGGGACTACAGGTGCCTGCCACAACACACAGCTATTTGTTGTTGTTGTTGTTGTCATCGTCATTGTTGTTTAGCTGGCCCGGGCCGATTTGAACCCACCAGCCTGGGTGTATGTGGCCGGCGCCCTACCCACTGAGCTACGGGTGCTGCTCCCTGAGTGTTTTTATTGGACCCTGAGAGAACTTAGAGAAGTTTCCCATTTTGATAGACTTTTTAATGATGTTACAGAAATGTTATGTTAACTGATTCCACAAGGGGTGGCATCTGCTGCTTCTCAAATGCTACACTTCTTCAAATAAAAAGTAGATGACAGCATGTAGTACATGGGCAACTCATGTCTTGGTAAATACAGAATTGAAATTCTTGGCAAAGCATGCCATCCCTTTTAATAATTAGTCTCATGTCACAGAGAAAAGGACTTATTTCCCACTCGATCAGCAAAGTTGCTCTTCTTGCTGCATTTTTTGGCATGGGAACACTGGTCTGATGGGGAGCATTGATCTGATGAGGAACACGGACTTTTCTTTGAAAGCAAAGTTCTTGCTGTGTTTCCCAGTCCATCTTATCTTCTGGCTTTCAGTTTACAAGTGACTCTCCTGCTTCACTGGCAAGAGGAAGTAGGCATTGCCCTGTATTCTAGCTGTGGGCTGATTGGCAAGACATATTAGCTTATCAGAGCCTAAGAGTGTAGGTGTCCAATACCAGGCCTACTGGACCATGGATCAGGGCCCATGTTTGTGACTGATGGACCTGAAGGACCAGAAGCCCCTCCCCTCACCCAAGTTCATATGAGGAAGCTATCAAGGATGGGAGCCTCCTTTGTTCCAAAGTAGCCATTGTTATCTCCCTTCCCTGTGGCCTTTTGTATAGAGACCTGAGGGAATAAGCAGAAATCCTTTCTAGATCAAAAAAGAACAGAGCAAACCAGAAGAAAGGAGGTTGACCAATTGCACCCCTTCATTCAGATGACTGCAATTCAAATGGGAAAAGAACCAGTCATACCTCATGCCTGGTGAGTGACAGTGCAATACTTCCAAAGACCTCATTACACATTGCTGTTTTTCTTATTTTGTTTTAGACTTATGCTTTACTAAATAAGATTTTTTTTTCTTTTTTGAAAAAGAAAATCTACCCTAGGTAGCATACTGTGATGTCATCATAGTTCACGGCAACCTCAAATTCCTGGGTTAAAGTGATTCCCTTGCCTTGGTGTCCGAAGTAGTTGGAACTACAGGTGCCTAGCACGATGCCTGGCTAGTTGTTGTTGTTGTTGTTCTTCTTCTTCTTTTTCTATTTTTGGTAGAGATAGGATCTTGCTCTCGATCAGGCTGGTCTCAAACTCCTGAGCTCAAGCAATCCTCCTGCGTGGGCCTCCCAGGGTGCTGGGATTACAAGTTGGGTCACTTTGCCCCACTAAGATTTATTTTTTTAAGAAAATGAATTACCCTTAAGCTATGGTAGGAAACACCAAAGCTTAGATCTTAAGCAGTGGTAGGAAACAGCAGAGCTTAGACGACCTCTGGTGGAAGCTTTTAGAACCCCAACTTTTGGTTGCAGGGTTCCAAGCCCTGCCTATCTGTGCACCCAGAGCTATACTGGCTGAGTCAGTGTATGGTGTGATGGCAAAGTATGGGCTTTAAAAGAAAAAGAAAGGAAACAAAAAGAGAGGAGAGGAGAGAGAAGAGGGAAGAGGGAGGGGAGAGAACTGTTCAGAAGGAGGGGGAAGGGAAAGGATTGTTCAGAAGATGATGACAGACGCCCAGAAGCTAATGGGTTGTGACTAACATCTCCCATAATGAGAGAAACATCTTTCTTATGTAGCAACGTGGTGCAGTGTGACCCAGGGTAGGAGCTCAGTAAATGTCAAGGCTTCTGTGATGTCTGGCCCCTTGGCTGCACCCTCATGCTCCATGAGGCTTCGCTTCTGCTTCCTGGGAAATAAAACAGAATCAGATTCTAGTTGTGAAGTGATTCACTTTCACTCCTCTCCATCTCCAAGCAGTGCAGGGCTGCTACTTCTCTTCTATAATCCTCAGGGCAGTCCAGAGCTGTCTCTGTCCATATTCGCTCTTTGCACAGCTTGAGAAGAAGTCCAGCATACTGCTTCTCATATCTTGAGACAGCCGTTTCTGGAAACAGCACAGTGGATGCTCAGCATATTTGGTGGCAGTTGAAGCCCATGGTAGACTCCTTCTCAGGACACTGTTTTACTTGCCCTTGCCCTGAGTCTAGGTCTCTTCCTTCCTGCCAGTGTATGCAGAGTAAAAGAGCCCCCACTGATACCAAGCTGAATACAGCCTGGGACATGCTCCTTTCTCATCCAGGTAATGCTGGTCATGCTTCTCATTTTACCCCAGCCCTGGAAACTCTGCCTGGGGCTACAGCAGTGAATGGAAGGGGTCCTAAGGACGAATGTCCATCCAAGGGTCCCAGGACCTAGAATGAAATACAAGTCTTGAACTCTCCCCCAAATCCTCATCCTACTACTCAGGCAGAGTATCAGGGAAGATTTACCAATTTGCCCTTGTGTGTTGTCATTGTATTTGGGCTTCTTGAGAACAGCTGTGACTTGGTCTAGGTGACTGTTCTTGTCAAAGACAATTTCTGAGGTGGGCTAACGTAGCTTATAGCTTTTAAGCCAGCTAGGGAAATATAATGTTTGGTCTTGAAGGGAGATCTGAACAGTGCACCATAGCTGCATTGCTTCTTTCCCATTGTCCATTGTTCTTTAACCATAATTAAGTTGCTTGGTCTTTGTTACAGATTGATTGTCAAAGTTGAAAATCAGGCTGTGTTGCCTGTACTGTGAATTGGTAATAATATTAATCACAGTACAGCCTATGGCTAGGACTCTATTTCCACAATTGCTGCTTCCTTTTCTTGTTGTACCCTTCTTGTATACATCAATGTGGCTTGCACCCTCACCTCCTTCAAGTTTTTGTTCAAATGTCACTTTACGAGTGAGCCTCTGCTTCGCCACCCCATAGAAAAAAGCAAGCACCCCCTCCTCCTCCCCTGGTTGACTTTTCACCAGACTGGATGTGTACTGGCAGTCTGTATATTTATTTACTGCTTTATAAAGCTCCATCAGGACAGGAACTTAGAGCCCCAGGGCCACCAACAGTACCTGGTGTGGTGTGTGTGTATATATCATATATATATGATATGTATATACATGATACTTAAGTATTTATCTATATATATGATACTTACGAAGTGGTTTTTTAACAAATGAATAGGAAAAAGGGGCCCTTTATATGGGGAAACGGGGGTTCTCGAAGGGCCTCATCGAATGAAAATGGCATTGGCTGGACGGCAAGGAAAAGTGTAACTTTATATAGGAATGATGGAAGACAGGACTTCCCGGTGAAAGGCACAGCACAAAGGCAAAGAGGCACGAAACTGCTATAAGGACAGTGGAAGTGTAGCAAACCCCGCAGCAACTCTCACGGAAGGCGGAGCCCGAGAGCCGGCGAGTGGGTACAGCTTGCGGACTGTCAGAGTCTTAAGTTCATTCTTTGGTCCCGCCCACTGGGGCCGGATCACGCGGACAGATCTCACGCACCTCCCGGCCACGCCCCTGAAGGGCGGGGCAAGAGAGAGAGAGAGCGCGGAAGAGGGAGAAACGCGCAGGCGCACTGGCCCTCGGGCCGGTGCCCGGGCCTCTGGGCCCGTGGCGGTGGGGTCGTGCGGTCTTCATGGGTTCCTGAAGCGAAGGCCTCCGCGGCGGCGGCTGCTGTTGGGTCTTCCCGCCGCAGCCTGTCACCGGAACTCTGGAGCGGCCGCGTCGAAGCAGAAATGCCGCCGCCCCCGCCTGGCTGTGGCCTGTTCTGGCTCGGCCTGGTCCTGGGCTCCATCTGCACCGCCCTCCAGTTCGCGACGCAAGCTAACTCGGCCACAGGTGCAGCCTGAGCTCAGATTGCGGGGGTGCCCTTCCATCCCTCCCGGTCTTACATCCATTCTTTCCTCCAACTATTCCTTTTTTCATCCATCCATCTGTCCTTCCATTCCTATATTTTCTCGCTTTCCTACCCTTGGTCCATCCATCCTTCCCTCCATCCATCCTCTTCCTTTCCCTTCTTCATCTGTGTTCATCCCTCCATCCTCTCCTATACATCCGCGCTTCCCTTTCTTATTACCTCCGTCTTTCCTTCGGTTCCTCCATCCATCTGTCCATTCATATGTCTATCCTTATCGTTCCATCCCTCCTTCCAACTCTCTAAAAGACCATCCTTCCCTTTTCCCTTCCACCCATACATCTTTCTCCCTCTTTCATCTTTTTTCCTCCATCTTTCCATTCCTTCGTTTCAACTTTCCTCCCTCTCTTGCCTCATCCAGCCATCCTTCTCTCTCTCCCTTCATCTTTCCTTCTATCACTTAGTTTTTCTTTCCTTTTCTCCCTTCTTCTCTTCCTATCCCCTCCTTCACCCATGAGGTTTGAGACCATAGCCAAAGCCTAACCGTGCAACCCAAAGCTCATGCTTCCTCTTTGCACCCTACTCCCACCCTTGCTGAGGCTGGCAGGACTGTCAAGGCACAGGGTCCAGTCTTGGGCCTCTCATGGCAGGGAAGCTTCAGTGTCAGTGTCGGGGCAATTGACCTCACCAGAACTCTTCTCTCTTGTGTAGATGCTCTGAATGTCCTTCTTATCATTGTGGATGACCTGCGCCCCTCTCTGGGTTGTTATGGGGATAAGCTAGTGAGGTCCCCAAACATCGACCAGCTGGCATCCCACAGCCTCCTCTTCCAGAATGCCTTTGCCCAGGTATGTCTGGGGACCTCTAGGTGTGGGCACGTGCCTCCTTCTGCACTGAGGGTCCATGGGGAGCCTTCAGCTGTTGTGACCCCATTTGTACCAGGCAGCTCTTTGTTAGAGGGAAGTGTAGTCTGGAAAAAGGGTGTTCAAGAAAATCAGGCATCAGCTCACAAGGAAGCTTGTACTGTACTTTCGGTGGTGCCCCTCCTCTGTAGCCCGAATGTGCTCAGGATGGCGCTGGCCAGCTCTCTCCCAGAACGGGGGAATGCTTGGTGCT
>CAUYQV010113134.1:0-100404 GCA_963574575.1 Galagoides demidoff
ACTTGGGAGGCAGAGGCAGGAGACTCGCTTGAGCCCAGGAGTTGGAGGTTGCTATGAGCTGTGATGCCATGGCACTCTACCCAGGGGGATAGCTTGAGGCTCCGTCTCAAAATAAAATAAAATAAAATAAAATAAAATAAAATAAAATAAACCATTTAATGGCTTTATGACCTTGAATAAATTATATAGCTTCTTTACGACTAGGCTCCTCATCAGCACAATGGAGAAATTTGTGACTATTTGATAACCTCATAAGTTATTAGAAGAATAGCTAGTAGATAGAGCACAAATGTTAAATATTGTTATTTGTAGTACTGAGTATGAGAGCCTACAATTAAACCATTATACTATGTAATTCTCAATTCTAAGGTGTGAACAAAAGTCCTCATTTAACACTTTGAGTCCAATAACAATGATCTGATCTGCGTGTCTAGTGCCTTTGGAAGACGAGGGGTGCTCCAGGCCAGGCCTCACCTGGAGGAAGTCAGCAAAGCTTTGGGGCAGTTAGACTACCTGGGATCACCCCCAGCTTTACTCCTGACTTACAGCTGTATTTAAGCTTCTCTGGGCTTCACTTTTCTCCCTATAAAATGGAGAGTGTGGGACTCTTACTTTGAAGAATTGTTATGAAGATTAACTAACTACCTAGCACATAGTAAGCAAGTGCTCGATTAATATTAAGCTGTTACTTGTTCCAGTTTATTCCCATTTCCTTTATTCATACCTACTTTTATTACATATTGATGACATGCATTCCAGTTTTTTTTTCCCTTACAATCATTGGTCATTTTTTTTATAAACCCATAGAGAGCAACTGAACTCAAAACTTCTAACTTTGCTGGAGGAAAACACCTTTCCATCACAAGGATCAGGAATTTTTCTGGGTTCTTCTTTTCCCAGTTGTAACCATTGTTAATAGTATTTTAAGAAATAGTGGATTCAGCTCAATTGATCCCTTCTACATGATACTGAGTTCAGAATAGAACTTCCCACTTGGTACATTTTAGATAATACCATTCCATGCCTTTTTTGCTGTCTCTTCCCTACTGACAGTTTTATCTTTGTTCTAGGACAATTTTATTAGGAATATTTTTATATTTTAAAGCCATCATTCTTTAGAAAAGAAACTAAATATTTCATAATGCATTTCAGCATTGCGGGGGTTTTTTTTGGTGTGTGTGTGTGTGTGGGTGGCATCAGAGTTAACAGTGCCTGAAGCCATTTCATTTTCTCTTCAATCTTTGTTCTAAAAGTACACACCATTTCATCTCTTCTGGTAATTACCTATATTGTGTTGGATTTTGTAGGGAGGAATGTGGGTAGATGAGTGAGATGGTAGAGTCCAAAGCACCACTTTTAACACTCTAGCTAGTACCCTACCATGAGCCTCTGGCTCTTGGTGGCATATTAAGTACAAAGATAGGTGGTTGGGAAAGCAAATTGGATTTGAGTGCTGTTGGACAAATATCTAAATTAGACATTTCACATAGAAACTATGTATACAATAATTAGGTGCAAAAATGGAAAATTAAACATATATGTTGGTAAATACACATGTAAAATCTGGATGCAAAATTTTTGTTCTAAGTGGAGTTCTAATTTTACTAATTGTTAGAGCCTAAATAGAGCTCTACTGTGGGTAAGAGGATTGTGATGTCCTTTAGCTGCTATTCTGTGGTAGCCTCATTGCTACTGTACAGACGGGCTCCAAAGAATGTGACCCGTTTTGAAAAGTTAAGCCAGATTATTCTTAAACTTGTGCTGGTTAAATGTAGAAATGTGATCCCCTTCAGATCCACTGGTGGAAATAGGGTGGTGAAATTCTTGCTAATCTGCAGGTTCGGGCACTGCCCCCTCCATACGACCTTGTGGGTCATGGGAAACAGAAGCCCTGGCTCCCTCTTCTGAATGCCACCTCAGAATGGGACTGTGAGGGGGCTTTTCTTATTCATGTCCCCTCTAGCACCTAGCACATTGCTGTAGGCTTAGTGAATAATAATAAAAAAAATTAAGTAAATGACATAAAAGATCAAATTGGAATGTATTGATTAGGAATTATTTTTAAAAGCCATTTATCAAACCCTTGTTTTACATCAGACTTTAAAATATGTTTTCTCTCACAGCCCTCTTGTACCCTCAGGAGGAGTATTATTGCCCCTGTCATGGAGAAGAAGGCGCGGAGGTTCAGAGGCATTAAGGAGCTCATTTGGCTTATACCTGTAATAAAAGTCAGTTTTACTCAACTGAAGTTGAGAACTGTTCTCTTAACATTATCTTAACACTGGTTCATGATGAGCATTGTTATATATTTTTTCGTTTTCCTCTTTTAATATACTATCCCTCAATTAATCCTCATTTAAATGCTTTTTGAGTTCTAATTTCTGCCAGGGACATGGATGAGCTGTTAAATCAGCTGGCCATTCACGATTTCATATGGGGCCAGCAGAACACTGAGGGTGCAGGTACTGAGTTCACTGCCTTCTGACTGTAGGGGGTGAGCAGGTCTCCTGGCCTCTTAGGCCTCTATCTTCTCATCTGTATAATGCAAATGAAAACAGTACCCACTACACAGGGCCGTTTTGAGACTTACATCAACTCTGGAATGTAAAATACTCAAAACAGGTCCTGGCACCCAGAGTGTGGTGTCTGAGGGTCAGTTATTGTTTTAGATAGAATTATCCAGATGAAAGCATTCATGGAATCCTTTAACCTTGGAATACTAAGAGGTGGGTACTATTTAATAGGTTAAAAGAGTCAACAGCAGAGCCGGCCTGTTTTTAAAGAATAAATCTAATGAAAATTGTCTGCTTTTTGGATGCTCTAAAGCACATCCCCCTGAGAAGGTGGCTAACTTGATCCCAAACTAGGTCAGACATCACAGGGATTTCTCTGTCCTCTAGGGAATGTTAGTCTCTCTAGGCGTGAATAAACTCCTGTTTACATACACATTCAAACAACTAACACCTAAAGGAAATGAGCAGATCCTGGGGGTTCTAACCTGCCTGGGGGGAACCCAGGGCCATCTCCTCCGTGATTAAACTGAGTCAAGCTCGTCTATAACTAAGGCACCAGCAGAAAGGGCTCACTCAGATATAAATCCCTTAGAGTTTTCATTTAATTCTTCTGTAAGAGAGAAACGAACTTGATGGTGGTCTTAGCTTACTTCAAAAGAAAGTATGTGTTTTTTATCAAACATTTAGCCTCATCACAAATCCCTTTTCATAAAAAATAACAGAGAATAGTGAATGTGAAGGGGGACAGACATAGAGCTTAGGGGATGTAATCTCAGAGCCGAGACTGTAGGGTTGGGAACAATGTCGCTTCTCTGTCCCTGGGATCTGACGCTGTGTTCTAGGAGTGCTATTTCTAGAGGGCATTTGGGCTGTGAGAGAAAGTGACTTTGGAGCGTTCAAATCCCGTCACTCATCTTCTCTAACCTTCTGTTTCTTCATCTGCGGAATGACCAGAATCAGCGCCACTTCCCAGAGTTATAGTGACAATACATGGCCTACTTCCTGTTGTATATGTCCCCTTTCCCTTTGTAGAGAAATAGTTGTCAATTTTGTTTTGGTCTAAAATCACCTAATCCCATTAAAAAAAAAAATTACCCGTAGACTTTCAGCCCCGTATCTGGTTTCCCCTGTGTCACTGTTCTCCAGCCCTGCATCTGGCGCAAGGAAGATCTTCCTCCTTATTCCAGCTGCGTCTGACAGCCTTGCCAAAGGGTGAGGGAAATCACCCTGGAGTTTACATTCACCAAAAGAGGCTCATTGCAGGGAAGAAATAGGTAAAAAAAGACATAATGACTATTCTTAACTTGTCATGAAAATGTGGCTATTTGCAAAATTTGACTGTAAATGTTCCCTCTGAAAATAATCTTTAAATGTAGTTTAGCCAGCTGAGGGCTCCAGCAAATTCTTTTTCACAAATTGGTAAGTGTACATTTGACTGCACTTTCACCGTGTTTGTTAGGTTTTTATAGAGATGGATGCTTTAGAAAGCTTCAAAGCTGTTTTTTTTTTTTTTTAATGCACCTCATGAGGAAACTTTCAAAATGCAAATATTTGGCAGTGGGAGGCGTGCTACCAGGTCGTGGTAGCAGAACCAGCTGCTGTTGCATTTTCTCTGCAAGTCTGATGACTGGCATTTCTTCTTGAGTTTGAATACTGACTTGGCTCTACTTGAGGTTTTAAAGATCTCCGAGCCTGTATCAAATATGCGTGTGCCCAGGGACCCACTCAGAAGGAAACAGTTAAGCTGTGAGGGCGAGTAGGGGAGACTGGGGCTTGTGGAATGAGTCACCTTCCGCATGCTCATGGACAGCTTGGCAGAGAGGTAGAAAAAAGTAATGGAAGAAGAGTAGAAAGGGGCAACAAGAACATTGGTGGTAGAAAATGACAAGGATGAGGCTTAATAGATACAGTGGCAAGAGTTTGAGCAATAAAGGCTAAAATGTGGCTTTTCAAAGGTTTGTACTTCAGCGTGTGGCAGAGAGTTAAATGTGCATAAAATGTGCTTTTTATATAATGCCGTGGAGGGAGGCATTGGATTATATCAAGGAGAATATCTGATCTTATTGTAGTTTTTGACTTTCCAGGTAAGTGTGAACTCAGAATATTAGAAAAACATGCATCGATAAGTCAATACTAAGAATAGGAACAAATTTGGATACAGACAAAAGCCTGCATATACCTCATAAGATCCAGGGGAGTGTTTCCACTATTTATTGTAAAACTCTTTTTTTTAAACTATTAAAATTACTCAAATTCAATGGTTAGACATGCTTTATATTCTGCTGAAATTTTTGCCACAGTGACACTTATCTTTGTATTCTCTGTGATGTCTAGTGGTATGTTTTGCACATAGTAGGCACTTAGTAAATATTTGTTAAAAAATAAATGAACCATCAATATTTATTGTACTAGGATTTAAGTTGTGTTTCATAATCTGGGGTAAAGTTTTTGGGTACTTTTCGCCATTTCCTTATATTGTTACTTATGTCAGCCTCATTTTCCTTCGTTCACACAACAAAGACTCCAGCAGAGCTTTTGAAAATGAGCATTAAATATTTTTGTATATGTCCAAACAGGAAAACTTCTGCACCTCCACATGATCTGTGTACTGAGTGGTCCTTCCTTGGTCTTTCTAAGGAGAACATCTCGTATATAGGGATAGTACACCAAAGACTGGCCACTATACCCTTAATGCTGGTGACAGTATAGATAAAGGGCCTAAGTGGGGTGGAGAAATAGCAGGGGACAACAGTATTATAATCAGATGGCTTCTAGTTTCACTTGCTATCATGATTTTTGTTAATGTTCTTGAGGTTACACATAGAAGCAGGAAGGGAGGTGGAAAGCTAAGATCTCCCTAAGAGGGAGGGGCACTTAATTTTTCTTATAGGTTAGGAATACTGGGATTTTTCAGGTTTCTTTTGTAATCAAAGAAACTTTAACATTGTCAAGAAGAGAGTTAGGAAAATGTGAACAAATGAAAATTTGTGAAGATGGGATCTAATTCAGAAAAAACCCGGAAGGCTGCCAGAAAGAAGCCTTGAGAAGAGAACCTGGTTTCCTCTAAATTAGCCAGCTTCATTTTACTGTCTGGCCAGGTTACACAGAAGTATCATCGAGAAAGTTTCCTCCAGGTCCCATGGGGTTTGCCTACATTGCATCTCCTGGATTTCTGCTAACTATGTAATCATGGTTCTGTTAGTAAATCTGACATACATTGTTTAATACCCTTGGGCTAAGACTAATCTTTTATGAGGAGGAACCCATGCATTCACATACACACACATTACTTTGTTTCTGAAGGGAGAGAAGATAATTAATAGTCTGTAACTGGTTATATTTCAAATAACATCTTTTACTATTTTTCTTATTGGATTTAACTAATCATTTACTAAATAGTTTGCTTCCTGACTTAATTTTCTCCCTAAAACATGTTTTGTATACAGATACAGCAACCTAAGTCCAAACTCAATAGTAAATATTGTCTGATACTACATGTACTATAAAATACTATGTTCATTTCACAATTAGAAACCATATAGACTGACTTTTCTGAGATGACTGACCATACTTCTGTATGTCCATCAGGTCAGCAAAGGATCTTTTAGTTTTTCACCAAAATTACGAGTATCAAGAATTAGGACTTAGTTCTAATAGACTCTGTCCTTCTCACAAATTTACTATATACATTTGAAGGGATCTGTAGTAAAAATCAGACATGAATTTGTGACATATCCTGAGTCCTAGGTAGTCTATTAGAAATAGTTAGTTTAGAGAATGATGTTTTGAACTGGTAGGAGGCTCTCCTGAAAAGATCAAGCTTGAATATATGTAACTTCTCCATTAAAAGACTCAAGTTTTTATGAAGAAATGAAAAGCAAAGCAACTCTCAAATTTATGGAAATGTAGAAAAAGAGAAAGAGCAGACAAACTGATGCCCTAAATATATGGAAAAGGGAAAAATAAGTTATTTGACATGGATTTCTAACATTTAGAAACAGTTGTAACAGGCAGGTACAAGAAAATTAGGAAAAAGCTTGATTTTGGTGGATCGTCAGGAAACGCGTTTGGTAAGGAAACACATCATATGACATTCATGACACCTTTTCCATTGGACTCGGTTCACCTCACCTGGAAGAAACCCTTCTGAGTGATGACCAAGGAAGGGTCATGGCTCCATGACTTCATTAGCTTAGGGCTGCAGACTAGGACTTTAGGGCCATTGAACTTCTGTATAGTTCCCAGCTCAGCCGATTGTAGATCTCAGTCCCTGACTAATATGTCTCTAAGATGACATTTCTTATTGACTTTGCCAGAACTAGCTGATTAGGATAGAGTTTCAAAATAATATTAAATGAGAAAACCTTCATTTGTAATCTGGTGGTGATCTGTATATTTAGCTGTGGGTGTGATTGTCCTCTGAGATTTGGCATGGTGGGATTAGGCACAGTTTTCCACAGGGAAAGCTTTGGGTAGCATTTATAAACATGGGAAAACATATGATACCCCACTGTGTGGGGTGACAGACTGAGCTCTATGTACGCTGATAACACACCAGAGGATGGAAGGACAGTCAGATCTGACTACGGCCTTTCTGCCTGATTTCTGCTATATCCCCCTTTAATAGACGAGAATGTATTTCTGGGTGTTGTCTGCCTTTTTCTCCACCTCCATCCTCAATACCATTTTCTCTTTTACTAATCATTATTTTGAGGCAAACCAATTGCTTGAATTAAAGTGTTATAAATCTCAAACTACTATCTAGGAAAATACTATATGTTCATGACAAAGAACTTCTCATTCTGAGAAGTATGATAAAGAAAACGAATTTTAACCTCTTTTAACTTCAGTCTCATAATGTCCTCAGTTAAGCATTAGAAGTATTAATCAAAATTAATCAAATGGGAAATCTGAAGAATGGGTTAAGTTTAATAGGGAAACAGCATCCCTACCTATCTCTGTAAGTACAAATGTAGAAGCCTGCTCTTTCTCCTTATAACCTCCAGGTGGTGCTGTTTACCTATATGTGGAAAGCAGGAGCCCAGCTTCATTTCCTTTGCTTAGATTTGAAGTTGGGCTTTCTTTTTTTTTTTTTTCCTCAAAATATTTTCTGTTTCTGCAGATGTATTCTTTTAAATGGTCAATAAAATTTTATAACCACTGTTTGAAAAATTGCAAGATTATTGTGATTTGTGCTTCCTAGCCAAGAATATTTTTTATGTCCATGCATACCCAGAATCGGGTGTTTACGTTCATTCATCGGTCCCACTTTCCTTGCTGGTTAGCACCCAGGCTCAGCCGCAGATACTTGGGCTGTGGATAGAACTCACCCAGGTTTCTTTAAACACTTATGTGATTTAGAAATATGTTTCTAGTTCAGCTATGGCAATTGAACTCTGTAGGCTTCCGAGTAAAGAACGTTATCTTTGCAGGAATACTTTTATCCCCTGAAGCCAGTAAGTGTTCCTAGCAAACCTGACCTGATTTGGGGGCAAGGATATGTTTGCCAGATACCATAAATGTTTTGATGTTTTGAGGTCACCTGTACAGTGACACCCCACAATCCAAATTCCTCCAAAAAGGCTTGTTAGGAGAAAAATGAGAGGGAGAGCATTGACAGTTTCTTTGCTATTTTGATAGGTTTTAGGGCCCAGAATAGTAGAAATTCCATCACAACAAAGATGGAACTAGGATGGGAGCACAGCGGTTTCAATTTCATCATGGATGAAATTTAGAATTTTTAGGATTGGCTTTTAAAAAAAAATTAACCAACTAACATGCTTTTCTTGCCCTTTTTTCCTTTTCTTTCCTCTCACAAGGGATTTGTAAACAAGCTGGATGAATTCATTCAGTGGTTAAATGAAGCCATGGAAACTACTGAGAATTGGACTCCTCCTAAAGCAGAGATGGATGGCCTTAAACTGTACCTGGAGACACACTTGGTAGGTCAGATTGTATTGTTTTTGTCAATTATCAAAAGATTTTAATGTGCTGCTTGTTTGTTTATGGAGAATATCAATTTATTTATCAAACATTATTATATGCTAGTGAAACCAAGTTTTAATGGGGTAAACTACAGAAGGTGAAGATTTATGGGTATTTCAAACAATACTATGAAATTGAATCCTCCATATTTCAAGCGACTTTTCAAGGCTTTTTTTTTAGAAGGGCAAGTAAATTTTTTTTTTTTTAAGACAGCATTACTCTCTGTTGCCCTTGCTAGAGTAGCCTCAAAATTCCTGGGATCAAGTGATCCTCCTGGCTCAGGTTCCTAAGTAACTGGGGTGTTATAGGTACCCCTTAGCTATTTTTTTTTCCATTTTTGAAAGAGATGGGGTCTAGCTCTTGTTTAGGTTGCTCTCAAACCCCTGAACTCAAGGAATCCTCCTGCCTGAGCCTTTCAGAGTGCTAGGATTATAGACGGGAGCCACTGCACTCAGGGTAAATAATTATTTTAAAAATACCTGAGAAAATTTTACTAGACCTTTGCTCTCAAAAGTGATGATGGAAGGATTTTTTTTCTTAAAAAAAATAAATAATTTTGATGACCATTCTAAGCTTTCTAGAATTCTTGTAAAATTAATGAACCTCTCATTATCAAGAGGGTCTACTTCATCTATTCTACACTGGGTTATTTTAATAAAATATTTAAAATGATGATCTCCATCATTTTTGCTGCTGTGTGGGTTTTTCAGCGTATAATTAATACAACTGTCATTACACTCGTTCCTGCGCACAGGGAAAACCATGGAGGGGAAGTGGAAAACACTTGGATGAATATGCTTCTGAATATGTTAGAAGCAAGAATTATAGACTGGGGGACATTTGATGAACCTCATGAGGTTTTTCCTGAATGCTTCAAATGGCCGATATCAATTATGAAGGGGTGGAAACCAAGTAGTGGAGTGTGATAAAGCATGAAGAAAAAGCACGTTGTCACAGGAAATGAAAATTCAGGCTTTAAGGATCTCATCTTTATTCCTTTCACTGATAGCGTAAAATTGACAAAGGCAATGAACATGAATCCTTGGGTACCCAACTGTGGGGTTGATTTCTGCCCCCTTTACACACTCAGAATGAGGATTGAGTAAACATTACGTGTGAGTCCTCCGTGTAAGCTACTTCACAGGGTTCTAGAACGGTTGTTCTCTGTGATGTTAAGTGAGAGAGAAGGGGGAGGCCGGGAGGGGGAGAAAAGAGGGGACAGGGAAAATGTTTCAGTTTTTTGACGTTTGTGTTTTGCAGCATGTTTTATATGATTGCAAGGAAAACAGCCTCAAAATCCTATTGCCGTATGCAAACAGCCTTGAGGATGATAAAGACTGACAGAACTGTGGGCTGGGGGATAAGTGTGTATTTCTTCCCTTTTTGGAGACCTGGGTTGATGGTGTGTAACAATGCCAGTGACCCTGACCACCTCTCTTGTACGTGGGCTTTTAAATACTGCCCGTAGTACTCAATTCCCTGTTGAGCAGAGTTTCAATTTTTTTTTAAAGAGGGCATTTCATAATAGCAAGATAAAGATATTCAGTGCTTTATAATGTAAATTGTATTAATTAGAATGTCAACTTTTCACTGGCATTGTTCTGACAGAAATTCTAATCTGTGTTTAAACAGGAGTGTATGAACTTTATTTCACATCAAGTGTGCTGTCTTAATTTCTCTAGATTTAATATTTTATGGAAAACACACATGTAGTTTTTGAGGTCCCAGAGGGCATGGGGGCATAGAGAGCACTCTAACTCAAGCTTATTTGTTGAAAGCCAGGTTAGGAGACTGTGAACCAAGGTCTTTTTCTCTTTGGAAGTTGGATGATGTGGCCCCTTCCTGGCCAATGAATGCTCCGTTCTCAAATTTAACTTTACAGAGTCCTTACTTGGCATCCTTGTGCGTGTCCTCTATGTCCTTCTAGCCCACTGCTGTTCACTGAACTTTTTGTGATGACAGAATGTTCTATATAGCACTGTCCTATACAGGACCACTGCTCGCATCTATCTACTCTGCACTTAAAATGTGGCTAGTGCAACTGAGGAAATAGGTTTCTAATAACTTATGCTTAAATTTAAATTGCTGCATGTGGCTAGTGGCTGCTGTATTCTATCTGGCTTTATATACCACCGAGCTCTTGGAGGCAACCATAATGAATGGAGGATCCAAACCTGCCTCATAAGGACATCATCCAAAATGAAGAAATCATTATCCACTTTGTTGTGGATTGTCAATGTAGACATCCATAGCAAAGGCTCTTCCTAAGATATTTATCTCTTAAAGAACAGCCTTGTTTCTGCTGAATGATCAACATTTTCTTGGATGAGTTTTCTCTATAATCATATCTGATTATTTTAGTTGGAATAGAAGTAACATAGGGACATCTTCTTTATTTCTGCTGTGCAAAAACGGAGGCACCATGATCTCCAGACCTGTTGACTGGATGTTAAGTTATAATCTCAAGTTTGATACTGAAATTATGAATAGTTATGTCTTACGGTTACTGAAGACCTAGTGTGTGTGGATTGCCACTAAGCGACACTTCAGGACCATCAAGAGTCATTGCCACACTGCATGCTGTCTGCTACTCCAGATACAGCCCGCAGCTCATACAGCTTTCAAATAAATTCTCAGTTTCTCTGTAAGTGTCTATATTGTCCTCCTGATCAATATTGTCATTTATATTTTTTATCGTATTTCTTTGGAATACAGTATTTCTTTACTGTCATGCTAAGTTAGTATGAAGTTATTCTTCTCAAAAGAAGGCAAAAAAATCCACTTTCCTATAAAAGAAAATATATGAGCAAGACTTGAGATTTATTTATATTCCTTAGTTCACCCTGCATAAGTCATTACTTCTTAACGAGGGAACAAGTGGTATTTGCAAGATTATCTAGTAGTAGAAATAGCTACACAAGTTTCTTTAAATATGTCTCTAGATTTCATAATTCAACACTTAATCAACAGATGTGCAAGCCCATAGGTTCCGTCTTGCCTGATTTAACAATGCGTTAGACTAGCTGGTACCCTCCAATATTTAGTATAGGGAAAACAAATAAAAAAGGAATTTCCAAAGTTGTGCAATCATGTTTTGATACTTAATTATTTTCCATGATGATAACCAAGGGTTTTTACCAACACAAATCAATTAATGCCTTATAATACCTTTGTAAGAGACATGTAGGGGCCTTATTTTAGCTGTAAGAAACACTGTGAAATTGTGATGATACATCAATGATTTCCCATGATAATTAATCATCTGCTTGCAACCTGGCTGCTCCTTTCAAAAATACAATTCCTATCTTCCTAGCAAATGACATTTTCAGGAAAATGTCATTCTGAGAAGGTATTTTGTAAGTATTGAACATATTGAACATTCCTCCTTCTTTGAAAACCACTTTTAAAGCAGCACCATACAGATCTGGACTTGGACAGACTCCCTTCTCTTTCTCCCTTCCTTCACCTTTGTCATCTTCCTATCATTTTTTGTTTAAAAAACAGCCTTATTGAGGTATCATTGACCCATAGTAAATTTCATACAGTCCTCACTTATTCTTGGGGGATATGTTCTAGGACCCTTCAGAGGATATCTAAACCACAGCTAGTCATGAACCCAATGAATGCTGTGTTTTTTCAGTCTGATAACCAAGATGGCTACTAAGTGACTAACAGGTGGGTGGTATATGTAGTGGCTATATGCTGGGCAAAGGGAGGATTCACCTCCCAGGTAGGACCGAGAATGACAATGTGAAATTTTATCAAGTGACTCAGAATGTGTGCAATTTAAAATTTATGAATTATTTATTTCCGGAATTTTCCATTTAGTATTTTTGGACTGTGATTGATCACAGATAACTAAAACTGTAGAAATTGAAACCACTGATAAGGGGGAGGGTTTACTGTGTATAATTTTATGAGTTTTGACAATCTGACATGTATACAGTATACCCATGAAACCATCACTACAGTCAAGATAGTGAACATATCTATCACCCCTAAGAGCTGCTTCAGGACACTATAAGTCCTCTGTCCTGCCCCTGCCTCGCCTCTCCTCTATCCCTGAGCAATCTCTGATCTGTTCTATGTCACTATTAAGTGAGTTTGTACTTTCTAGAAAGTTATATAAATGGAATCAGATGATACGCAGTTTTTAAAGTCTGGTTTCTTTCATTCAGCATACTTATTTTGAGATACATTGTTGCATAAATGAGTTGTTTATACCTTTTTATTGCTAAGTAGTATTCCATTGTATGGAAATACTACAATTTGTTTAGTCTTTCACCAGTTGATAGACATTTAAGGCATTTCCCCATCACCATTTTTATTAGCTAAAGAAGCAAAAGTTACGCAAAGTATATTAGAATAGAAATATAATAAATAGAAGCATAGTAAATAACTGTCATAAATAGTTTTTTTAAACTAAACTATTTGTGCTTTTTTCCCCCTTTATAGCATCTTCACAGTTAGAATGCTTAAGAGTAGAGCAGCAGAGCAGGCCAGCAATTTCCCCTATAGAAATTTTTATTTCATATCCATTTGCTCCTGAAATGATAACTCTGCTCTCCCAAGTCATTTTTATGCATGCCTACTCATCAAATTCAGTCATTCACAGAAAAACAAACCAGCAGTTCTTTTATCTATAGCCAATCAGAATATCCAGTAGGAGAAAGAGAAGTCAAACCAACATCAGACAGCTGTGCAGAATTCAGGACAAAGAGCCAACCACAGGGCGTGGCTTACACTTGGGAAGTCTTTTTGCATAGGGAGTCTGGTATTATTTTGGACAAACATTAACCAACCTCTAAAAATAGCCTTGGAGAGTGTATGTTCTCAATTCAATTTGATAAATGAGAACCATGAGGGGAAAGGGTAACTATAAACTAAGTCCATCTAAATCAAGCACCTGTGAGTGCCAGGCAGTTATTTAGGTCCTAGGAAGACATGATGAATAAAGCTTGATTTCCTCCTTTCTGGGATTTTCAATCTAAAGGAGGTGACCATAGATTATATGTAGTCATCTGTAGACCCATAAATGACTAATATAATTTTGATCAGTAAACTTCTTGTAGGTTAAGTACAGTGTTCTAAGTGGTACAGAGAAAAATTTTATTGATTCTTTCTGGTGGTAGGGGAGATTCAAAGACGTAGTTTAATTTCAACCTAAAAGGCCACATATAGTTGTGTTGGGTAGAGGGAGGAGGGGAGGAGCTGGGAGGAAATTTCATAGGCACAGTAATGGAGGTATGGTGAGTCATTTGCAGTGGCTGAGACTAGGTTGGAGTCTTGCAGTCTGAGACTGAGTGGTAAAGGAGATGAGTATCTTTTTTAACAGATTGACCTTTTCTCTGGGGACAATGGGGACTCATCGAAGGTTTGGTTTTATTTCCAAATGTGAGAGCAACATGAATCAACCATAAATTCAACGGGGGCAAGGTCGGCCTAGTATAGATTAACCAGATAAGGTTCATAGTTTAGATGACAACACAGTTCAGGGGATGCAGGATGTGAGTATAGCATTTGAAGGATATGCTGGTCTAGGTGAGCTTTTGTCAGTTTTAAAAATTGTGTTTAAATTCAGAAGGTAAATAAAGACAATGAAAAGGTAAAAGTCTAAAGTAAGTCTCCTTTCCATTCGTGTTCCCCCAGTTACCAGTTCTTCTCCCTTAAGGGAATCTTGTTGTCTGCTTCCTTTTGTCCTTTCAGACTTATTCCAGATATTTAAAAACAAATGCGTATATGTACTTAACTTTGTCCCCTTAATTTAGATTGGCAAAAATTCAAAACCATTAAATAATGAACTACGTCATCCTTTTGAATGGCTACACAGTAATCTCTTTCCCTATATGCCATAATGTATTTAACTAGTCCTTTATGATGGAAATTTAGGGGTTTTACTGTCTTTATCTGTTATAAATGGAGCTCTACTGACATCCTTAGAAATGTGTCATCATCTTGCATAGTATAAGTATATCCTTAGAATAAATACATGTGAAATTTCTAGGTCAGAGGTTCTACACATGGAAATTTTTTATGTATTCCTAAACTGTTCTTGATAGAAATTTTACCAGTTTATACTCAGCAATGCATGAGAATGTTTATTATCAGTACGTTCTTATTATCCAAGTATGTTATCACATTGGTTCAACTTTGTCCCTCTGACAGTTACAAATGGCATCTTACTGTAGTTTAGTTTGTATTTCTTGCATTTTTAAATGACATTGTCTCTCCATATTTTTAGTAGCCATTTGTAGCTCCTTTTTGAGAACTATGTGCTTATAGTCTTAGCCTATTTTTTTGTTGGTCACTGGTCTTCTGCTTCAGGATTTACAGGAGCTTTTTATATATTAAGGAAATTAGTCTCTTGCCTGTGAATAGAAAATATTTTTAAAAGAAACTATTCTAGACGTTCTGTTCCAAAAGAATATGAGTATCTCAACAGTTTGAGGAATCCAGGGTTAGGCAGATCTAGAGGGCCAAGCCGAAAAGCATGTAACAGGGCTCTACCCCCAGAAAAAGCACATTTGGATTCCAATTCTGGAAAGACTGGTGTATTCTAAAGATTGCTCACTTAGACATGGAAAGAACAAGCTTAAGGTCAGGGAGGCTGTGGCTGAATGAGTGGATTAAAGGGTGTGTGAGCAATGAGAGAAATCATGAGGATGTGGGTCAGGGTTGGGCTGTGGTCCATCGGAATAAAGAGAAGAGATTGATTAGAGAATGAGGGACAGACTGGAGAGTCAACCATTCTCTTTTTGAGGATCACTCTCATCTAGTCATAAATCTCATGACCAACATCTGTTTTGTCTGTCCTGATCTCCTCCTGAGGCAACTAATATCCTTGAAGAAGAGCAGGAGAAGGTCCACTGCCCTATGGCTGACAGAATCCGGGCACAATTGGAGTGTAATGAATGGTGTAGAAATTGCTGAAAGCATCTTTGTGTATGGAGGAAGACCAAGGCTCTAGGGCAGGTGTCCTCAAACTACAGCCTGTGGGCCACAGGCGGCCCACCAAGGACATTTAGCTGGCCTGCTGAGTGTTTTTACCACCACTGCCTGTCCTGCTTAGCAGCTGACTCGTCCTGGGGCCCACAGTCCAGCCCGCCAACGATCTGAGGGACAGTGAACTGGCCCCTTGTTTAAAAAGTTTGAGGACCCCTGCTCTAGGGCCATTCTAGAGAATGTAATATGACATCATAAACAGTATTTTGCTGGGGAAAAAAAGGGACAGATGTCCCAAGGGTGCACTCAGTGTCAGGGGCATGCAATGAAGGTGGAGTTAACTATCTTTCACACATCTGCTGCAACTGTGGACCTTTAGTTGAAGAAAAATATTAAATTATACTCACTGCAAAAATTTCAAACTGTATAACAGAGCATAAAATTAAAGATGTAAAGCTTTACTCTCCCTTGGCTAACCAATGAAAACAATGTGTTCTATATTCTTGTAAACCTTTTTATGTAAAAATGCATACATTTTAAGGATTCTTTAATTCATCTTATACATACCTTTGGATGTGTTTTGCCTTTTGTATTAAAACAATTGCAGATACCTTTCCATCCGTGTATGAAGATGTATTGCACTTTGAGCGGTTCCTCAATATTGTGTAGTGCAGGTGTACCACATTCATCATTCCCATCATGCTGGATGTTTAAGATGCCTCCTTTTTTATGCTTTTGCAAACAGTACTCAATGAATGTTCAGGTTATTTTAACAAGAGTCTCCTCAGTGTCCCATTAGCATCTGTGATAGCATCTTAGGACTCCCTGTAATGACAGTCTGTCATACTCTGGGGACTGCTTTTTCTCTCAGTTCTAACAAATGAATGGAGTCAGTGTTTGTATGTGTATGAGTTTTGAGTCGTGTTTGTAGGGATAGACTTTTAAAGCACATCTTGAATTTTGATGTTCATTTTAAGATCGGCACCTGCAATTTGAGGTTGGTGCCACATGGTGGCACAGGAGTGCCAAATTCCTGCAGATGGTGCTTACAATCATAGTATGTGTAGGGTTTGAACATTTTTCCTTATTGCGTCATTAGTCTAAGTACTTTTAAAAAGAGATTGGATTTTTCTATAATGTGTCTAGCTAACAAAAATTCTCAACAAAGATTTTGCACACATTTATCTATATTTAGATCTTCATGTTGTATCTTTTTTATTATTATTAAATAGCTTTCATTTGTATCATAAGAAAAACCAATCAACATACTTCTTACAGAGTTTTTATACATACAAGAAGATTTCCCACAATAGTTTCAGCTGTTTCTTTTTGGCTTGCCCTACCTTTGCTCCATTTACATTGGTTGAAATTAAGAGTTGAGGGGGTTTTCTCTTCCCCTCTTGAGGGTGCCCATCTCTCCCAGCCCCTGCATAGGCAGCCATGGCTTCAGCAGGTTGAGCTTCACAAGACCAGGAGATGCCATTCAGCTGCTCAGCTAGCGGGGACAGTCCATCAGGCTTCAATCTCCTGAGCTGTGTGAGTTTGGCTGGCCAGCCCCTGACTCCCTCAGCCTTGAGGAGCAGGTGTGTGGGCTCCTGGGAGTTTTGAATTTTTTTTTTTTTTTTTTTTTTTGTTTGTCCCTCTTGACTCTCACAAGTTTAAGGGGAGTAGCTAAGAGTTTAGTAGGAAGTGGCGGCATTTCTTTTTGAGGAACTTGAAACAGTGCTCAGCTCCCAACTTGCAGTGTCTTCCCTTGGTGCCTCAGAGATTAGAAGGATTTGAGGTTGATGCATGGGGACAGGGTGTCTGGGAGGCTCATTGTGGACAGGTAAACATTCTGGGCCATATTCCTTTGCTCATATTACTCTTAATTCTGTATGTAATAGGAAACAAATAGTGTTCCTGTTCATTTAAATAGGATTTCTGCATTGTGTAAAGCACCTGGGATGTGCTTTTTATTTTTTTTAAGGCATATGTATTTTTTTAATTTATTTTTTATTTCGAATTAATGTGAGAGTACAAATTTTTAGGTTACATTGTTTTCACTTCCAGGGTAAAGTTCCATTTGTAAAAGAGCCCCTCAGCCAGGGGTGTGTTCTACACCCTTACAATGTGCACATTAGGTGAGATCTGGCCTCATGCCCTCTCTCCTTCTGCCAATGGCCTCACCTCTACTCCCTCCTTTCTCCCTTCACCTCCATACTAGACTATATTGTGTTTTATTGTTCTTATGAGCATGTAATTGTTTATATGTTGATTTCATATTAGTATGGAGTACATTGGATATTTACTTTTCCATTCTTGCAATACTTTATTAAGAAGAATGTATTTCAACTGCATCCAGGTAAATGTAAAAGATGTAAAGTCTTTTTTAATGGCTGAGTAGTATTCCATGCTATACATATACCACAGTTTGTTGAGTTGGCAATTATGAATTGAGCCATAATAAACATTCTGGTGCAAATGTCTTTGTGGTAAAATGATTTTTGTTCTTCTAGATAGATACCTAGTAATGGTACTGCAGGATCCAATGGAAGGTTATTTTTAGATCTTTGAGGATTCTCCATACTTCTCTCCCAAAAGGCTGTAGCAGTTTGTAATCCCACCAGCAGTGTAGAAGTGTTCCCTTCTCTCCACATCCATGCCAGCATCTGGTGTTTTGTGACTTTGTGATGTGGGGTAATCTTGCTGGGATTAGGTGGTATCTCATAGTGTTTTTGATTTGCATTTCTCTGATGATTAAAGATGATGAACATTTTTTCATGTTTTTTTTTGCCATTTGTCTGTCATCCTCAAAGAAGTTTTTGTTCAAATCTTTTGCCCACTTGTAGAGGGAGTTGTTTGCACTTTTATTGTTTAATTTGAATTCTCTGTCAATTCTAGTTATCAGACCTTTGTCAGATTCATAACATGCAAAAATCTCCCATTCTGAAGGCTGTCTCTTTGCTTTGTTTGTGGTACCCTTAGCTGTGCAAAAGCTTTTTAGCTTGATCAAATGGGGATGTACTTTTTGCCAGACTCAGTTTAAAGACTATTGGGCCATAATATACTATAGTTCTGTTGTTTTGAAAATTATTAGTGCCCAGATATTTTACTGATTTATAGCTTTGCTTATTCTTCTTTTTAGGCAGTAATGGCTTGTTTTAACTAGAATACCATGGAAACATTGCATTCATTAAGCGCTTCCTACTTAGGCAGTTGTATACTAAGCATTGAAGAGAAAGTTACAGACAGGCCTGTATCATGAGGTTCCATGCACAGGCTGGAAGACACTGTATAGATGAGAGACCTACCATCCCTCTCCCTGTGCAGACCCATGAACATATTCTATGTATTCACTGTGTTACATGGAAGTTTAGAATCTTGAAATGGTTTACCTGTTATTGTCTGAGTGCAGTGGCTCATGCCTGTAATCCTGTACTTTGAGAGGCCAAGGTGAGAGGAATAGTTGAAGCCTCAGGAGACAGAGACCAGCCAGAGCAATGTAGTGAGAAGCCCGTCTCTAAAAGAAAAGAAAGAAAGGGAGGAAGGAAGGAAGGAAGGAAGAGAGAGAAAGAAAAAAAGAAGTAGTTTGCCCAATATAAATAATATTAAGATAAAAGTTTCAGAACTTTAGATCTTTACATTAGCCAGAAAAATGCCTGTCATATCTCCCTACAGCTGTTTTGAAGATCAAATAAACATGTTTTATGTGAGGATGCTTTTTTTTCAGGAGAACATGTGGTATGAGAAACTTGGTGTTCTCTGAGAAGTTGAAATTCTCCCTCCATGTCCTTAACTCAACTCTTGTGGCTGTCACCTACTTGAGGGATGGCTTAGGTCCCTTCGGTGTCTCCTCTGACACTTAGCCTTGCATGTGCACAGTAGGTACTAAAAACTTCTGCTAAAGGAATGGGTGGGCATTTGTAAAAGCAGTGTTACAACCATCACAGGCAACAAATTCTAACTACTGCTATAAATCATCAAATAATAACTGACTGTCTGCAAATTAAATTATTTTCTCTACTGTTTACAAACTAAAATGGACTCTAGTCATAGTGCTCTCTAGATATTGTCTGGTATATTTGTGGCAAGAAAAATACCTATAGAAGGAAAATATAGAAATTGTTTGTATGTTTTCAGGATGTAATTCATCCTCTCTGGTGAAAATCATGAGGAAAATTAAAATGTTAACTCAGATACTAGGAAAGGTTTTTTGTTTTTAATTCCACAGGTTAATATTATTGTTTCAAAATGTGAAAACTAGATAGTTAATGACTTGACACTATAAAATGTATTAAATTTATTTTTAAAGTGGTTTGGTTCCCCCTTCTCAAATGCATGAAGCGTGTGGGAGTTGGAATAGATCTGCCCCAGGCTACCAAACAAATTTTTAATGGAAGTGGAGTCCTTCAGGGATTGTCCTAAATCCACATAATATTCTTAAGTCCTGATGTTTGCACTGGGGCCTGTACATTAGCAGATGCATGTGTGAATAATATACTTATATCAATCCATCTCCCTGGTGACTCCACATCTGTAGGGCTGCTGTACATCAATTATTGTACCTCAGGGGGCAGAAAGATATTTGGGCCAGCATCTTCCTCCTTTTCAATCAGGGCCTCTAAGCAGTATGTTCTGGAAGTCAAATGGTCCCTTTAGAAACCTCTGTTTGGGGATCCATTTGGCCTAATGTGGCCATTCTAGGAAATGAGTGTGATTACATGTATCAGGTGTGGCAGCAGCACCCAGAGAATCAAGTGAAAATCGTGTCACTCAGAGCCACTGTGAACGTTTAGAATCTCTCTCATCTAACTCTTGCATAAGATACTAGTCGGTCTATCAGGAAAGAATGTCAACCTTGCTAAAATGCATCTACTTTTCACACACACACACACACACAAAAATGCTACTGTTTGTTTGAAATACATTGTAAGTTGTTTGAAGAGCTAAATTCACTTTCACATTCCTGGAAATGTTTTTATTATCTTAGGTTTCAGGAAGAACATCTCCTCAGGAAGAATGAGGATTTTTGTGTTTATATCTTAGTGTCCTTTTTTTTTTTTTTAAAGAAAAACAGGGATTTTATAATGCTTATCTTTTTATCAAAAACTTGGAACTTCTTTTTCAAGAGTACAGAGTTCTTTTAATTTTTTTCTGAGCTCTGATATTATACCTGGAGGAGTGTTACAGATTGTCATAACTGATAAATCAATGGAAAATGCAGCCACTTCATTTTGTTGGGAAAATATACAATTGTGGAAGTGGCTGACCATTTATTTAATTATGTGGTAAGTACCACCTGATGAGAGGGTAAAGTTAATTGATGATTTGGGCTATCTCAGCCAGGATACAGTTTACATGGCAATTATGCTGGGATCATCTAAGTGTAATTGGCAAGTAATTTTGTAAGTGAAGGAACCTGACAGCTCATTTACATGGTGTTCGCTGAATAAAATTTGGGGACATTTATCAACCACTTCCAAGTAAAGAGTGATTGCGTCCTTATCTCCCCAAATGCTGTAAGCTGTTTAAAAGCTACATAGAAGGGTTTTGGTACAAACCTCCATGCATTTGCTGCCTTGATTATTTGTCAGTTGTGTGCTGTGTGCCAGGCACCATTGTAGACTGAGGATACAAAACTGAGTGCAAACAGTCATGCTCTTCAAGGAACTCGTGTGGGAAACAGACACATCTAACGGTAATTTTAACACATTGTTGAAAGTGGAGGTTACTTACTGTACAAGTGTTAGTGGATGCTGAGTGAGGGGAAGTCAGTAGGGTAGAAGAGGGTCAGGATAAAGCTTGCTAAAGAGGGTGACACCTAAGCCAAATTTTAAAGGATGAGTAGGGCCCTTCTGGGGGAAGATCCTACCAGGCAGTGGTGCCAGCAAGAGTAGAATCTTGGGAAGACCAAGGTGTTAAGCAGTTCAGACACATTTCAAGGCAGTTGTGGGGCCTGTGATGCTGACTTGGCAGAACTTCAGAGGGCCCTGAAGGTCATGCTCTGTGGCTGGACCTTATTCTGCAGCCTTGGCAAGTCCTTGGAGTGTCTTCAGAAGGGGAGGATCGTTGTCAGAGTTGTTTTGTAGGCAGAACATTTTGTGCACTAAAAACACTTTCTGTGTTACTTAGGTTACACAGTTACTTACTGTGACATGCTGCATTCTGTTCTATGTGGATCAAGGCATTCATCCCCCTCCAACAACTCCATGAAAGTGGGGACTAACATTTCCCACTTTTTACAAATGGAGAAAACTGAGCCCAGAGCTAACAGTAGGAGATGGAAGAGCCAGGATTTGAACCCAGGCTGTCATCACCAGCTCCCTTCCGTACCATGTCATAGCTCTCTTGACACAACTGATTGCAATTTCCTGTTTATACAACACCCTTCCCACCTGGGACCCCTACATGCACACGCACACAATTTATCTTGCTCAGAGCCACATCTTTCAAACTTAAGACAGAGCCCACTCCCTCCTAGGCACAGGTAAGGAATAAGCACAGTTTTTTTTTGGGGGGGGGGTTTGCTGTGACTGGAACCTGCTGTTGTCAACTTGGCAGGGAGGCTAAGGAGGCCCTGAGTGTAATGCAGTGCTAGTCAGCATGGAGAGGTGAAGGTGGAGAGAGAAATGGCAGTGCTTAGTGGTTGTGTGGACGCGTGGATTTTCTTGGCAGATTCTAACAGTGTCCCTGACTTCCAACCCATATACTGGAAGGATGACTTGGCAGAAGACTCTAAAGCAGAGGGAAGCTCATGTTGCTCTTCACAGAGCTCTTAAATTCCTGAGAAGAAATGTTGTGGACTCAGGATGAGAAGTTAGAAGAGACTTCCCTAGAGGTGATTAGAAATAGAATGGATACATCTGCCCGCGATGGTTGAGGGACAGAGTTGCCCAGGGGCAGATGGGTGGCTAGATGGCCTTTGGGGTTCTTCCCCTTTTGAAAATTTTCTAGTTTAAAATAAATAAAAATTATTCCAAGCTGCCTGTACTTAACTGCCTGGCTTAGCGAAAATAAAATCAAGATATTCACGGACTAGAAAACATTGAGTCCAAATGCCTGGGTTGTAGATAAAGGAACAGAAGCCCAGATGGGTTAAATGACTCATCCAAGGGCACATACTTGAGACAAAAGGGAGACCCGGATCACTGGCTTCCTGGTCTGGGTTTGCTCTCCCCATGTCTCACATGGCAGCATTTATGTTTGGGGTGACCTCTGTGGCAGCCTGTGCTGGGTAGTAACACAAAAGCAAAGGTGACCTAGGATCTGCCCTTGAGGCATTCAGACATCCTCAACAACAAGCGACACTTATCATTAGAAAAACATTACGAAGTACCGTCTTTTACATAGGACATTTGGAAAATAGAGAATAAATTTAAAAATTCATCATGAATTTTAGGCATCACACCCTGCCCACCCCCTGGCCTATTGCCCAGCATGGCTTCAATGCCAGTTCTTACAACCTAGTAGTTAGGTAATATTCTGTCCATTTTATATCTCAGAAAATTAACCCGCATAGAACTTCCTCCATAAGATCAGATGATAGGAACTTCAAGGCCTACCCTGTATAAATGATGTCAACATTTCCTTGTGTTTCCTTACAGTCTCCTATTTTCCTAAAGGTTGAGACTGTTTATTGACATGGCTATAATTATATCATAGATATAATTCTGAATCATCATGTCTGCTTGTGATATGTCCTAGGTATTTTCCATGTGATCATTTAGTTTTCATTGTAGTGGCTATGTAATATCTTATCAAGTTTTCAGGAGGTTCTTTGATGTTTATTCATAGAAATTTTCCAATTCTTGGTACATATGGCATTTTAAAGGCATACTTCATATTTTGAGGACTGGTACATCCGACCATCCTCTCTGGATGGCATTGTGGGAAGGGGAAGTGAAGCTGCACAGGGGGGCATGACTTCTCCACCAGGACCCCTCTGAGAATGGAGAGTGGAGCTGGGGTGGAGACAGCCTGAGGCAGGTAGCAGGTGACTTTCCAAGCCTTGGCTTTTCTGACTAAACACACATTCTTCCTCTTGCCCTTGTAAAAAGGCAAGTTTTCATTTTCTTAGGGTAGTAAAAATCTTTTGTGTGAAGAAAAAGTGTCATCAAGTGTCTTATTCATCAGCATATATACCATCTCTTTAAAATGACAGTGGGAGTGAAAGTTCATCAGTTCAATATGTCTTTCACATTTGGAGACTCCTGACTAATAACCTCTGGTATTTATCATCAGAACAGCCAAGAACTAAATTCTCACACATGCTGCTCTCAAGCTCTGAGAAAAACTTACAGAAGGTTTTCTCCATTTTTCCTTCTTCCATTCATTTAGAAAGAAAAGCATATCTTTTTTAATTAAAAAAAATATGAGCATGCAGAAACATCTGGCCTATATTACCATAACAGCCCCCGAAATGGCCTCCTTCCCTCCAGTCTGCCCTTTTAAAATCAACGCTATGTACAACAGCCAGAAAGATCTTTCTAGATCACGGATCTGTACTAGTCACTCTCTCATATCACTGACATTTACTTCCCTGACTCTCTATGGTTCTTGAGGTCAAATCCTGTGTGGTCATAGTGCCATCTCTGCAGCTTGCACCCTACCCCAGCCACATCTAGCTGCTGGCGGCTCCCTGGATCATGCTACAGTCAATGGAGTCTTCAGACGCCTATGCACATCAGTCCTTTCTCCACCAGCTCCCTGAAAGGTCCTGCTGTGCCTGGATCCCAGCTTTGATCCCTATGGAGCCTGTCCAGCACTTATTATATTCACATGGACTATAACCACTGTCTCATTTCTGCTTGGTCAGCATAATACTTCAATTAAACACAAAAAACTTTGAATCTCATTGGGCAAGACACATCACTGTTTAGTTTGTTTGAAGTTCACCACTCTGCATTATATACCAAACCCTAACAACACATTTATTCTATGCTGGGTCACCTAAGACTACGAGTTCTCTTTTCCCTTTTATCCAACAGAATAAAAGCTGCTTGAGGACCAGGATTATGTATTATAAAGTTTTGTCATGTACAGGCCTGCCAAAGACTGCTCAATAAATATTTATTATATAAACTTACACCTTAAAAATCTAAAATTAGGTCAAAAAACTTTTTTTGATCTCTCTGTTTGAAGTGTCTGATGGTGGACCCAGCAGACACTAACAGTATTCAGTGGGGTGACTGAATATATGAGTTCATGAAATGATGCTGTTAAGACGGCATCGCTTTGAGATTTGAGCCTCTGAGTGTGCTTCTGGCCTTTCCTACTACCTCCTGTACCAGGAGATCTGTGTGTGTCCTCAGGATCCTCACGAGCAGCCATTTTTGGGTTTTGTTGTTGTTTTGTTGCCATCCAGGCATATGTTTCCTTGGTTTCCTTTCATGTCTACATGACCATCACACTCCCATCAAGCTAGACTATTCAGAAATATGACTGGAATAGGATTAGATGTATTATTTTTTTCTCTTTTTAAGGTCTGATCATGATCAAAGCATATTCAGTGAGCACACCTGAATTTCAGCCCTGGCAAGAGTAACACCCCAAGATCTGTGCCAGTTGGTGATGTCACAGAGTGTAGTGGCCCTGCTTGCTGGTCAGTCTCTGATGCATTATCTGTCCATACTCTGCTGCTTTGTTTCAGTCATCCTAGTTTTCCATTTTCTTAGTCTCTCCTACTTGTTCAGTTACATGCTGCTTTAAAAACACTAAAAAAGATTTGGTGTCCCCCAGGACCTAGATTACTCATATTTATGGAATTTCACATAATCAGTGACACAGGACTGTGGTACCTGCCTGTGGCAATGTTCTTGCCATAAATTCAGTCTCCGGAGAACACCCTGTGTTCTCAGGGAGTGCTGTGGGTATTGCACCGGCACTGTACACCATGAGGCATTGCTGAAGCAATGTGTTAGTAGCACAAGAATAGAAATGTGTCCAAGTATCAAGTTCAAGGAAAGAAAAGAAAGAAAATAAAACCCTTTCATCTGAGCTTCCTTCCCTAGGGAAGAGGTGGGGGCAAAATGGGGAAACCTTATTATAGAATCCTTTAGCAGCCAGAAATTTCATCGACAGTTTTGTTAATGTGACTACTTGGCTGTCTTCTCAGAGGCCCATTTGGAATTCCTTCATTGATATTATTAACGGCTAATGGGTGCACCTGAAAATCAAACAATATTGTACCATCTTGGTAATATGTTATGTTAAATGGTTCTTTTCTACGGCATCGAGCTTCTCAGGTTATCTTTTTTCTAATAATGAATACTTCATCTTTTCCAATTTCCTAATCAAATGCTTCCACACCAACTTGAAGCAGAGCCAGTTCCAGCTGCATCTCTTCTATACGCTTGGCTTCAATTATGTCAAATTATCCAACCTACTCACAGGTCCTCAGGTTCTCTCTTGCCCTGAGAAATAGGCCTGATGCACCTCTTTGGAAGCTTCTGATTATACCACCCATTCATAACAAGGCTGTTGTAAGTAAGCAGTGAATCAAAGAGCACTAGGCTAAATTTACATCATGAGGGAATGTCTAGAATCGGCTCCCTCCTAAATTCTGATGCTCTCAGGTGTCTTTTTCCTTGTCGCTTCTCCCTGAAACACAACATGTGCTTCATTCTGTACATGCTTCAGAGTTGAAGATTTCTATGGCAGTGGCAAAAAGTAAATGGAGCCATGTTTTGACTGTAAAGGAACAAATCCTATTTTTTCATAGACTCTTTACTCTCTGGATGGATCAGGAGCATCAGGCGCCCTATGGATGGGTGCAGTTTGTTTTCAGGGTTGTCCAACCTTTTTTTTCCTCTGCTGCACATTAAAGAAGAGTTGTCATGGGCCATGCATTCAATACACAAACACTAATGAAAGCTGATTAGCAAAAAAAGAAAAGTCCATGCATGCTTTCCTCATATCAAACACCACAGATAAGCAAAAACAGTCCTCACAAAATCACCATGTAGTCCGTGAGCTGCAGGTTGGACGCCCTGGTAATTTTATTCAGTCAAATATCTACAGCTGAAGGAGGGCAGTGCAAGAAATGGTGAACAAACATTTTATTTGAGGAAACCTAATATTGTCATTTTATGTAGTATTTGGATGAAACTTTACCATGACTTATACAGCTAGTCCAGATGAAATGATGCATCATTTTGGAGTCACTTTTTTTAATTCACCATTTTTATTTTTTTACTTCATGGTCTAACCTGCATGTCCTTATCTCTTTCATTTCTAGTTCTTTTTGAGTATTCTCTTTCTGTCTTCTGAGCTTTAAAAAGGCCCCTTTTCTCTAGTAAAAGCAGAGCTCAGACTCATTTTTGCACAGCTGAGATAACTACAGTTGCACTTTGTTCTTCTAGTAATATATTCAGCTGCCCTTTGGTGCCAGAGGCCATGCTATACCCCCTAAATCTGTTATCCAGCTCAGTGTACAGAATGGGCATAGTACACAGTTTCTAAGGGAGTGAATGAATGAATATCCAGTTTTACAATTTATGGTTGTTTAACCTCTTTTATCCAAATTACATTCTAGTTGTAACTATATCATTTCAAGTTTCTGTTAAATATTCTTAATACTAACTGTAGTGCAGTGTATATAACTGTTGCTCAATAAGTGCTTAGTGAAAGCAAAACAAGTGTATTTGGAGCCATGGAGAAGCCAAAATTTGGTACACTGTATTTTGAAATCCATGCTCGTTCTAATTAGTCAAGTCAAGGAATAAATTTTCACCCTAGAGGCTGACCATTAATTCAACAGACTGGTTACTATAATTACTCTCCATTGGATTTCCTGTGGTTGAAACACCTTGTAACATTCCAGAAATGGAAGAACCTTTGGAAAACCATGTGTGTTTCTCGAAATATTTAAATGGAAACCTTTCCCTTCTGAGAGTGTTATTGATCAAGTTCAACAGATAGCCACTGTTCCTGCAAAAACATGTATGGAGCACCTTGTATGTGACATGAGTTGAAGATAAATATGAAACTGGCAATTCTTCAAATTACTTGTAATTTGGTATCCAAGGATGGAAATGAAGTAGCATATAGTATGATAAATTCTACTAAGTAATAATAATTAGTAATTCTACTAATTCTTCTAAGTAGTTATAAGAAGAGCAGGGAGAAGGGAGTAATTAACTCCACAGAAGGCATTAGAGAAAGTTTCCTGAAAGAAATGGCTCTATGTTGGGTTTTGCCCATGATAGCAGTTTTTGTCTTTTGAAGGACTATCATGAATGGAAAATACTCCTGATGTACTTGATATATTCATTTATAAAGAAGTGTCACATTTTAAGGAATACACTTTGAAAAGCAAAGATTGAAAAGCATTTGACTCCTTAAAACAGCATCTAAATCCACCTCTATATTCTATGGTTTGTGTGACATCTGAGAAACGGAGCTGAAACAAACCCTACTACATGAACACATTTATATACATGCATTTAAGGCTAATGTATTTTATGCTGCCAATTTTTTATGGTTTCATAAATACTGCCATCACTAACATTTCTAAAAAATGAAGAAAAGAGCTCATATGTGCTAGCAGAAATTTAGTGTATTTTATCGAACACCGCTACTCTTGATCTAGCCTACGGGATGTGACTTTTCATAAAAACCTAATGAATTTCTAGATTCATCAGCTGTTTCCAAACAGATGCACTCAGCTAATCTAATAGAAACATTCTGAGCCCAGATCCCAAATATCAATAGCTTTTAGTATTACAAATTAGTCTGTCTATTGGGTAAATTGGGCTGTGTGGTTCTTGATAAAAAGTAGCAAGTGATTTTCTATGGATGTTTTATGTGCAAGTACCTTGCCAGGGTTTGATTTCATATTTTTTCCTTGCAGAGTTTTAAGTTGAATGTAGACAGTCACTGTGCTCTCAAGGAAGCTGTGGAGGAGGAAGGACACCAACTTCTTGAGCTTATTGCGTCTCACAAAGCAGGTAAATCCTCCTGAAATATTGCAAGTCTTTATGTCTCCAGACTATTAAGAATGAAGAGGCATTGCTGTAAATTACTGCATATATTCACTTCCTTATGTATTATTAATATTTACATTATCAGATTGACCTTCAAGATTTATAAATGTTTCATATACTGCATACAATGCTGTGATACTTATAAGATGAAATACTGCCTCCAAATGGTCTGTTCATTTTATTTTGGGCTTGCTGTTCGCTTGAGTTTCGATTGAAATCACATTCTTGAAAACTTCTCATTGACATGCTTTTTGATGTAGGTGCTCTGGAAATAACATTAAGATAATGAATGAGAATTGTGCGCCTAGTTATAATGCATATGCGTTAGGGTACTTATAGATACCATTACAGATACAAGGCAGGCAGTCTGGAGATATCTGATTCTTTCCCTGCCAATTCACACACATGAACATTTTGCATGTTCTTGGCTGGTCTTTGCATAAGCAGAGTTTTTGGCCTTCAACCGATTCTTACCCCAGTATTAATGTAGTTATGAGAAACAGATTGTAAATAAAAAATAGTTTTGTCATTTGGTTATACTTCTCCTGATAGTAGAAGACCACAAGACAGGATGACTTATAGTTTGGCTCTTACTCTGAGCTAAGTAGGAAAAGAACTATATTAATCAAATTTGCTAGTATTAAAGATTGCTGTCTTAATTCTGACCCATGTACTGTATTTCTCACTCACTTGCATTTGTCTATTCCCATACGTTTTTCTGATCACTTTAAAGCAGCAGTTCTCAACCTGTGGGTTGCCACCCACAGGAACTGTATTAAAGGGCCACGGCATTAGGAAGGTTGAGAACCGCTGCTTTAAAGTCTCTACACAGGTACACACATAGCCTTTTATTTGGAATATGAACCTATAGTATGTTAATACTTTTTGTACATTGCAATTTTTGTTCCATATTTTTCAGTCAACACACTGAATCCAAGTCAATTTTCAAACTTGTCATCTGTGTGGTTATCATATTTTTGTGTCCCTGTGTCTAGAATGACCAGTCTTTATTCTGTGTGACAAATGCTAATATGGCCGGTGCTGGTAATGGCCATTTGGAAATCTGTATGTTGTGTGAAATAGCTGCCTGACTTAGCAAATAAAAAATGCTAACGGTAAAGATGCAATCAGGCCCACAACTTGTCTTTTCCCTTCTTTTGGAGAAGGGCTGAAGGACATGCTGCAGATGATTGCCAGTCAATGGAAGGAGCTGCAGAGGCAAATCAAACGGCAACACAGCTGGATTCTCAGGGCTCTGGACACCATCAAAGCCGAGATACTGGCTACTGATGTGTCTGCGGAGGATGAGGAAGGGACTGGAAGCCCCAAGGTAAGTGGCTTGAAGTTTCCCTTATTTCCTCTTATTTCTATCTTCTTTTGAACTAGGCACCACTGAAGTTTTCTTTCCAACCCTAAGGCTTTTCGTTTCTACTGGGTAAACTTTATCTCTCTCTCTCTCTGTATATATATAAACAAAATGAAATGGCTTAGTTTAAAACAATAAAAAAAAAGCATACAACTTTCAAGTTTTCTAGAAAGAGGTCTTTTTGTGAAAAGTGGCAGGGTAGGAGGGAGACAATACTTTAAGGGTGAGGGAAAGGGGGACATAAAACATTTAGTAAACAAAACATAAAGCATCTTTAACATGAATAATCAGAATGGTTTTAAATTGTTTTGTTGCAACTATAAATCACTATAATCAGTGCAATCACTCAGCTCTGACATCCATTAGCCGCTTGGTTACAGCAAATTAACAAAGAAGAGAGAAAGTGATTCATTATCTCATTCCTGTTAATGACTATCAGATGCATTGCCTAATTAGGGGATGGTCATTGTAGTGGGA
The DNA here is from genome assembly GCA_963574575.1 of Galagoides demidoff. Classification (NCBI taxonomy): domain Eukaryota; kingdom Metazoa; phylum Chordata; class Mammalia; order Primates; family Galagidae; genus Galagoides; species Galagoides demidoff. The sequence goes on from CAUYQV010113134.1 coordinate 30,249, forward strand.
AGAAGGTCATATGCTTTGCTACAAATCTTTTTGCTCTGAGTGTAAGTTCTCCATAATGGTGCATGCACCGAATACAACAAGTACTTTAAAAATGAGTATTGATGTGTTTTGGTTATTTGTTTTAGATTTATAAAATAACCCATACAGCATATGCAATTGAACTTTAAATGAAGCACCTTTTAATATAAAGTGCCACTGTTCTGAAGGTATCTTTGGACTCACAATGTGGAAAATAATTTTATTAATTTGATATTGCTGTATGATCATCCCCCTTCTTTTGTATCTGTCCCTTTGTGAAAGTAAATGCAGCAAACCAATGTCATAATAAACTCAACATTGAAACATACCGTAACACAGGGGAAACAGATTTAAGAATTCTCAGTTTCTATTCCTGGCATGGACAGAGTAAGTAAATCACCATCGAATCACATTTATTCAGCATCCATGTGGGTTGGTATTGTGTTAAGTATATACAGAGCAAGTTAAACAAACACGTTGCCCTCTCAGGCAGAGTAGAAACCCAACCAGCCCTGCAATGGTGAGACCCATGCAGACAGTGAAAAGCTCAGGCGATTTACAGCTTTGGAACGTCAAACAGCAACTTTAATGTATTTGTTGGAAACAGAGGATGGAATGATGAGCTCAGTTTCACTTAAATAAGAATCCATGGAAGAGGTCACATTTCAGGAAATACTTGGAGAAAGGAAGAGAAGTGGCTTGGCACGTGAGTGCATATTTTCGGAAGTGATGTGCTGAAAGGTTCAAAGCTGGAACTAATAATATGGAAGGGAGAGTGTATTCAGCAGGCTTCTCAGGGAAGACGTGGAACTACTTTAAGGAGCAGGCTGCAGGGAGAAATTGGTTGGGCTAATGCTTTGGCTCTGTGTTTGTGTGTATGGTGGAGAGGAAGGATGATGAGAAAGGTTACAATTAATAACTTCATTGTGTTTTATTTATTTAATAAGACTATATTGAGTGCCTGCTTTACAAATGTTATCCTGTATGGGATGCATTCTACACACCAGATGCTATGCTATAGCACTTCTTTTTTTTTAATTTCAAATTAATATGAGAGTACAAATTTTTAGATTACATGGTTCTCAGTTGCAGGGTAAAGCTCCAGTTGTAAAAGAACCCCATACCCTGGGGCATGGTATCCACCCATGCATTGTGCCAAATGCCCTCCTTCCTTCTGCCATTTGTCCTCCACCTACCTGGTGTCATTTGTCACCCCCATCTCCCCCTGCCCTGATACTAGGCTATATTTGTGTTTTATTGTTCATATATTGGTTTATATTAGTGTTGAGTACATTGGATATTTATTTTTCCATTCTTGCAATACTTTACTAAGAAGAATGTGTTTTACCTCTGTCCAGGTAAACATAAAAGATATTAAGCCTCCATTTTTTTTTGTGGCTGAATAGTATTTCATGGTGTACATATCCAGTTTGTTGATGCATTCATGGATTGATGGGTATTTGGGTTATGTCCACGACTTGGCAATTAGGAATTGAGCTTCAGTAAAGATTCTGGTGCAAATAACTTTGTGGCAAAATGATTTTTGTTCTTCTGAGTAGATACCTGATAATGAGGTTGCCGGATCAAATAGAAAGTCAACTTTTAGTTCCTTAAGGAGTCTCTGTATTTCTTTCCACAAAGGTTGTATTAGTTTGCAGCCCACCAGCAGTGTAGAAGTGTTCCCTTCTCTTCACATCCCCACCAGCATCTGCAGTTTTAGCACTTTGTAGTGTGGGCTAATCTTACTGGAGTTAGGTGATATTTCAGAGTGGTTTTGATTTGCATTTCACTGATGATTAAAGACCACTTCCCCTTTTCTTTTCTTTCACAGCATATCAAGGTCTGTGAAAACACAGATTATTAACATCTCTTCCCCATACTTCACCACAAGGCACTGTGGCTGAGTGCTTCTCTCTTATTCCTGGCACTGTACCTAGGCCCGAGCAATACCAGTGAGAGAGGCAGCATGCTAGGTGGTAATGAACATGGTTGGGCCAGGAGAAGCAATTTAGGTCAGGGCATTAGGGAGGGTGTCGTTGAGGAAGTGACATCCTGTGAGCAGGCCAATGTGGTTAGAGGGAGGAGTGTGGGAAAAAAGCTGCGTGGTCTCTTGTCAACGAAATGGGAGATTTTGGAGTAAGAAGAAAAGGAGAGTGATAGTATAAAAACCTGTTTCTGACAGGAGTGGTGGTTTGTGTCGGTAATGCCAGGACTTTGGGAGGCCGAAGCAGGAGGATCACTTGAGCCTGGAGTTTGAGGCCAGCCTGGGCAAAATAGTGAGATCTTGACTCTACCAAAAAATACTAGGTGGGTGCTGTGGTCCTACCTACTTAGAAGGCTAAGGTGGGATAATTGAATTTGAGGAATTTGAGGTTGAGACCACAAGTTAGAGGTTGCAGTGAGCTGTGATCATGACACTACCCTACAGCCAGGGCAGAAGAGCAAGACTCTCTTTTAAAAAAATAAACAAACCTATTCCCTGCCTGGCTGTAGTGCAGGGTATGGGTGGGAGGGTAGGGGTGAGTAGATGGTAAGTTGAGGATGTAGCACTGTGGAAATAGGGCAATCACCTAAATTAATAAAAAAGCTGTATTGTAAACGAGTAACTCCATTCACTAAGGCCAGTATGAAATGAACACTTTTAAATCAGCTCAGTTTGTGGGGAGGGACTGAGATGCAATGAAACTGATGATAACCCAATGAGAAGGAGAAAGTATTATCAAAGGAAAGGCAATGTTAGCATTTCTCAAAAGGAGACCTGCATGCCCAGGCCCCTCTTCAGACCATATTAGAACCTCCTAGATAGGGCCCTAGAATCAGCATTCTAGCAAACTCCCAGAGAAGCACTATAATGGGCCTTAAGAGGTCTTTCTCCTGCAAGATACACGATCCTCACACAGCAAACAATTACCAGTAGCTAAAATGTTTAGAATAGGGACTGTTTGATTAAATAATGCTACATCTTATTCTAATGAAAGGTTATATATTCATTAAAAAATGTTTTAGCAGAGAATTGTAAAAATTAGAAGAGGTCTATACTATTCAATTATATATATTTAAATGTCTTTGACTTTTTCAAATCTCTGTTGAGGAAGAATTATTATAAACAGAAAAATAAAGAATACATGTAAAATAAAAGAATTAAAAAGTGACATAAAAGGTAGAATAGGTGAAATTGTGCTGAGGGGATTTGAGAAATAAATTTAAATATCAGGAGGAAAAATAAGTACATTTGGTTCTTAATGATTTGGGGGCTTTACTTCTTAAGAAACAAAACAAAACAAAACAAAACAAAAAAAACTCTTCTGTGTGAATCATTACAAAAGTAAAAATGCCTTGAATTTATAAAGAATAGCATACTTGTTTTTCTAGTTAATTAGCATTTCTATTCCAAAGTATGTTTGTGTCAGCATAGTCCATTTAGAAGCAGCTATGGTTAGAGGCTTTTATAGGTATCTACAGATGCCGAAGCTGAGGGAGGCATAAGGTTTGAGACCTTGGCACAGCAGCCGCCAGCAAAACCCCAGACCTGCTACCTCCCAACCAGGTCTCTCTCCCACAATCTAGGCAGAATTTTCTCTGGACAAATGAACTAGTCCGTATTCAAGGGTGAATGTGAAATCAACTTAACAGGAAGAAAATATATTTTTTAATTTAAGCTTAGGAAGCTATGGAAAAATCAGAATGATCAGTGTTCCTCTTTGTTTAATGTTCATGAACTGTTTCCCTTAGTCCCTCAGGCAAATGTGTAGAATAATAGAGATACTCAGACTCTGAAGTAAGACTGCCTGAGTTCAACTACTTGCACATATTAGCTGTGTGTTCTTGGGAAAATTACTTAACTTCTCTGTGTCTTAGGTCCCTCACTTGTACAATATAAGTAATGAAAATATCCACCTCAAAAGGTTGTGATGCAAATTCAGAAGAACTAACGTACTTAAAGTACTCAGAAGTGCTTGGCTCATGGGAAATTCTGAATAAGAGTACATGTAGAAGCCTTCTTATTCTAGTGGTGGAGACAATAAACAAATAATTATAATAATTCTCATAAATAACAGAGCTAGGTATGAAGTGCACTGGGTACACTGAAGAGGCAACAACTAACCCTTTCTGGGGGCATCAAGGAAGGATTTGCAGGGGAGTTGATATTTTAAATGAGGGATAGAAAGGATTTTTGCCAGCGTGAAAATAACATGATCAGAGAAAACAGTACATGCAGAAACACAGAGGTGTAAAAAGCTGTGGGGTGGCTGGAACCTGGGACTTGGTTGTGGATGATGATTAGGCTGGCTGGCCACAGTCTGCACTGAAGCTCACAGAATGACAAAAAATGATCTTTAATGATCAGTGATTCGAGGATTAATTCCCTTTATGTCTCTAATTGACACAAACCAAGCCAGAGTGAGGCCTCCACATAGAATGTTTCTAAATATACTATTTAAGCAGAAATTTTCCTTGCCATATTGCACTAAATAGAGCAAGCTTAAATGGATTACCCTGAAGTTCTCCAAGAGTGAAAACTGGATTCAGCTTCTTATTTGTCATGTCAGTCCTTTTTCCATGATGTGACCTTGCACAGGTCATGTACAAATTGTGCCACGCAATGCATCTCCAAGCGCAGCAGTTATGATCATCTATTTCATCTTAGACCTAAAGAGGAACTAAAATTAAAACATAATAAAAAATAACTCCAGAATTCATCTTAGGTTTACTTCACAAGCTACTGGGAACTTGAGAAGCATAATAGAAAATCTAAGGGATATATCTAGGGGATATTTTTCTTTTTTACCTTGTTTAAGAGACTGCAGAAAGGACTTGGTCTTAGAAATCTTGTAAAGAAGGAGGATAGGAGGAAATTCAAAGACTCTGGGAAACTTCTCCCCCAGGACTCGGCAGCATACCTTATTTGTTGTATTTCATTTTTTAAAAAAGTGTTTTCCCAGGACTCTGAGATCTTTTATACATGGAAATAGAGAACAGAATTCACCAGTTCTAGAAATAGAGCTTTAGCACTCACATCCAAGAATTGAAAATATGCTTATAATTATGTATTTTATACTTGAAGATAGATTGGTAAAAGTTTATCACCTTAAACTAGGCTGTCATTTTGCTAAATTTTCTAATGGTGTATAGCTGGAGGGATTTTGAAACATAGTGAATATCCAGTCCTAACAAAGCCTACATTCTTTTCTTGACCTTTCAAGGCAAAAACTAAAATTCTGAAAGCAAGAAAGCATTCTTAAATTTTGCACATTGCCTTCTTAGACTATTCTCCTTCTCTATTTCTTTACTTTTTTTTTTTTTTTTTTTTTTTTTTTACCAAAAAAGCATGCATCATTACAGATGTCTTGGAATCGAGGCCAGGTTTTCCCCATATATCAAGCTTTGCATCACCGCAGGCATGCAACAACAGTTCCTTTGTCCTTTTTAAAGAAACAGATAAGTTTCTAGAACAAAGAATATTTGAAGATTTTATTGTAAATTCAGAAAACTTTATGCTCCTGAAAGGGTGACCCAGCCTGAGTCCCAACCAACATCTTCATTTCCTCAGTGAAAGGAGACAGTGGTTTAGCTGCTTTGAACTCTAGGATTGTGGCTTCTTTGAGGTTCTTAAGATTGAAGTTATCATCCTTGGAAATGGATAGCGGACTATGAAGGTCATCAGTGTTACCTGTCCAACAATAGCAGAAGAGTGTGCGTAAGGACATTTCTTAAACATATCTCCTTAGTCCTACAAACAACAGTTTTAGATAGTGGCTGAGAACGTACATCTTTGTGGCCTTTAACTTGGGTGCATCACTAACAACCTGACCTTTCTTTAGCTGTCAAGAGAGGGCAGGTTCAATATTAGCATATGCTTTTGTTTGTATACCAGATGCCCAAGCCTTAACCTCATATTTATGCTAATAAACTAGGGTTAACTTTATTTAGCTGAAGGAGTGTAAAGGAGATGGTCTGGGGAGCACCTCGGTAAGATGTTTTCTATATATTATATGGTAACTCTTGATTAACAGTGCAAGTAGGTATTATTTTCCTAGAACGGAACTTGGTCTTGATTCTTCCAAGGCCCTGGTGCGACCAAGCAGTGTCTCTACATTCTTTCCTTTTCTGGCTCGAGAAGTTTAGCAGGCCGTTAGCCTGTCCTTTAATATAAGATCCAGCTGTGTTGCTGTTTGATTTGCATTTATATGTCCTCAGTTCTTAGTTTTGCATATACTGATGCACTATTTGAGACACGTTGCTGTTTTCCTCATGCAAAGAAGAGCACAGGTCTATGTTGTGACTAGCAACCAGAATGATACAGTAAGATTAAATGGTGCCTAAAGTAGTGGAAAGAAAGACAATAGGCAAAGACCTGGCCATTATTTATTGAGTGCTGACAGAGAACTCTGCCCGGTGCTGGGCCGGCCATGCGAGAAGACATGCTTTCTGCTCAGTGGGCTTATCATTTCAGTGTAAGCACACAGTGTAACATCTTGTCTAGCGTGGTTTGGGCTATCTTAGATCTAGGGTAATAGATTACCTAAGATTTAGATCATCTTAATTAGGATGTTGGCAGATTGAAATGGAATGGGGTTCGAGATGCAAGCAAATGAATAGTAGTAATGCATTACCCATTCCACCTCTTCCATGCAGAATTTTTTCTAAAACCCAGTATCTGATCCAGTTCCTCTCCTGCTGAACTGTATAAACATAGTCCCGATTTTCAGTACCTAGGGAGAGCTCTTTCTTCTACTGTGGATTTTTCAATAGTCCTTTGTGTGTGTGTGTGTTATCAGAAGGACAGCTTTTCTTCAAAAGTGTTTTTTGAAAGACAGAAACAAAAGTGAGTTAAGTCTTTGAAGATCAGTATGGTTACTAAGTTTGTGATAGAAGCCAATAAAAAACAGTTCCTCTAATCTCCTTGAGGCACTTAAATTTGCATATTATCACCTATATGGGTGGATCTAAGATGAGGAATTTTTTTTAAATGGTCTGACATTCTGTCGAGGTGACTGAAAAAAATGATTGAGAAAATAAGAATATGTATTAGGTCAAAGGACAGCTGTTGGCCATCCAATCATAGTGACCATGGTGTGTAAAACCATAGTTTATCTTGTTTCATATTACGTTTCCATGGCTGATGGCCTTGAGGATAGAAATATTTGGCTCAGCAAGAACCTGGGAGTGAACATTTTTTGGTGTCTTTAATCAACACAGGGAAATTGACAGGAGTAGGTAGTTTGCTTTTTTCTGTGTAATCCAAGAGTGCCTAATCTCTAAATCTGTAATTCCTAAAAATTGCAAAGATGCATGGTATTGGATACAAATTTACATTCTATAGAAAGCAGCCATCTTTTCTTCACAGAACTTGTATTTTGTACCTCAGTCTGACCTATTTCAAAGATAATATGTAGTAAATACATTAGAAGGGCTTTTTAATGTGTAATAGAGGTCAACTTAAAAAAATCTATATGTATTTAAACATGAAAAAGGAAGGCAAGATACAGAATGGCTTCTAAAAAGTGCTTTAAAATTCATAAGTAAATTCTTTGAAAGCGAGAAACAATTACCTCAGTGTGTGATTTACACTTTTTCCTGGAATGTGTTGTTTCTGGCAGGGGAATAGGCCGAGCAGGGAGAGCCCTGCCTGCTAAAAGGATTACTCTGCTCTGGCTCTTGTGTTTATTGAGTCACCTAGGACTTCTTATAAAATGGCAGCTTTCAAATGTACACACACCTGCACTCAGCACCTGAGTGCTCCGCGTGCTTGATTAACTGTTCTCACACCCAGTGTATCTCTCCCATCTCGTGAATCAAAAGGCCCTGAAATGTCCACATTTTCCTTTTTTTCTTCTCTTTAGCATTCAGTTAGACTATGGAAACATTAACTAGATTGGAGGTCCGGCTGAACCAGAGCTCAGGGACCATCTCCTACAGCTTCCAGGCTGTTTTGCCTTGGGTTGGGGCAGTAGCTTTTGGCCTCTGGTTGGCCAGCTGAGGCCAACACTTGTTTTGCATTGCCCCCTGCAGGGCTAAACAAAGCCATGGGTGTCAGTGAGTGAGAAAGGGAGAGGGAGAAAAGGAAGCCTAAAGCAAGATACTAAGTGAAGGGAGAAAAGAGAAGGGAAGGAACAGAGAAGGAAGAGAGGAAGAAGATGAAAAAAGGAAGTATGTGTCGAGTGAAATGCAGTGGAAGCTAAAAACCATTGTCTCACTATCTTGAGAGGCATTAGCTCTCAGGCTGCCCAAGTCTGTTTCATTAATGCTTTCATGAGGTTTCTGTTGTTCTTATTCTTTTCTTTTGCAAGCTTTGAAAATAAAAATCAGAAAAGCTTTAGTTACTTTTGACATCTTTGCTATTACTGTGTAACCAGTGCATGTGTTTATACAACATACTTTATTAATGGGGTTAGCATTCACAGCGGGCTTACTGTGGTCTAGGTTCATTTTCTCTGGACATTTTCATTCATTCTTCCCAAGAAAGCTAAGAGTCCTAACTTCTATTATAATTTTCATTTTACTGATGAAAAAACTTGGGTTCCAAACATATAGGATGGACATAAAGTTCATATGCAATTTAAATTTAAACTGCATGAACTTTATGTCCACACTACATATTACACAATCATTCTTACTGAGATAGTCTTCTTAGAAACTTTCCATGACAGGGTGAAGTTCACATTCCTTAGTGTGTTATCTGATTCCAATTGCTGAGTCAAGATTCATGTCAGCATTTGATTTCTTAAGTCTTCTGGTTTAGCCGCTGACTTCCAAATGCAGTTTTCCTTTTCTTTCTCTTTACTTTTGTTTATGGTTTTCCTCATTCTCCCTATCTATACTGCTCTTATCCATCCTTAAAATTAATAAATATTGAAGATGTAATTACAGTGTGATGACATAGCTCTGGGCTCAGCCCTGGACTCTCCTTACTCACTGATCAGCAGTGGAGACAGATATGAACATGTACTTTTAAATTAGGGCAAACCATTAGATAAATGCTATAATCAGGCACTCACAAGATAGGGAGATTGGGGGAGGAAACATTATTTCAGTCTGATGGCCTACAGAAAGAATGGATGTTTGTGGGGTTCTCTAATATTCAGCTAAATTGGCAGTAAGAAGATACTGGCAGGAGAGCATTCCAGGTGGAGGAAATAGCATAGCCAAAAATGTGGAAAGGGGAAAATATGAGGGCATCTGGAGAATGATGAACAGTGAATGGTTTGACTTTTTTTTGAGACAGAGTCTGGAGTCTCACTCTGTTGCCCCAGGGTTGAGCACTGTAGTCTCACAGCTCACAGCAACCTCAAACTCTTGGGCTCGAAGTGATCCTCCTACCTTACTTTCCGAAGTAGCTGAGACTATAGGTGCCAGCCACAATGCCAGCTATTCTTAGTAGAGGCCGGGGTCTCCCTCTTGCTCAGACTGGTCTCGAGCTCTTGAGCTCAAGCAATCCACCAGTCTTAGCCTCCCAGAGTGCTAGGATTGTAGACCTGAACCACCATGCCCGGCCCTGGTTTGGCTTTTTTGAGCATAGAGTATCAACGTGTTTACAAGAAGGGAAAAGGATCTAGTGGAAGACAAAGCCTGAAAAGCTTGGAACTATATATACATAGATATACATATCTAATCTTGGTTACCATAGGCATTCCTCAAGGCTCTATCGCACTTTTACCTTATTTTTGCACAAATCTCTTACTTGTTAGTATCACCTTCCAAGGTTACACACACACACACATACATATATATATTTTGGGCAGCTTATCAAGCTGAAGAGTTGCGTTTTACTAGTATGTGTGGAGCATTTTTAGTTATTGAATTTGGCCACAGATGGCAAAAATAGAATGATAAAATGATAAAATGATAAAAATGTCCTTTCAGTCAGGACAGTGAATTAGGAAACTAGTCCAATAACTAAAGGCAGCTGAAGTAAAGAAGTGGCTGTGATAATATAAAGAAAAAAATAACAGTGATGTTATGAAAGAAGAAATAGTAAGATTTGGTATCTAGGGGAAGGACCCTCAGGGAAGATTTAACAATGACTTACAGGAACTGAGCATGAGCAGTGAGATTAGTGTTGCCATTAACTGAGGTTAGGCACGTCTTGATGAGAAGCAGTTTGAAAGTGAAGACGATTGACTCTGTTTAGTACGGTGACCTTGGTGCCCAATTAATAGGCTATCTGGTTGTATTACCTGGGCGTAGATATTTTTATAACTTCCCAGTGATTCCAAAGTGAAGACAAATCTGAAAACAGTGATTTAGAAATAGGAGGTACCTAAAGATCATCTTCATGGTCATGTGCAATACTCAGTTGAAAGTGCATGCCTGAATCTTGGAGTAGAGGTGCATGCCCAGGCTGTGGGTTTAGCCTGAACCTTGGAGTAGAGGTGCATGCCCAGGATCCAAGGCATGTATCGGGCAGCTTATCAAGCTGAAGAGTTGTAGTATCACCTTGGAGGTGATACTAACAAGTAAAAGACTTATGTGAGAATAAGGTAAAAGTGCAACAGAGCCTTGGGGAATGCCTATGGTGACCGAGAGTAGGTATGCTGTATGAAAAGTGGGGATTAAGTGAGAATCTACATACTCAACCCCTGCTGTCCCGCTCACTGGTGGCCAGAGGATACTCGCATCATCACAGGATGGAGTGAACTTAACATGAAGCTAAAGAAGAGGACTGGTAAGAAAAGGACAGTTTTGAGGACAAGAAAGCAGATGAACAGTGTATTGGTACAATGATGCAGATAAGGGAGAGGAAGTGAATCAGATAGAGCTGCGAGCTTCAGGAAGGAAGAACGTATCCTCTGAGATAGGAGAGAAGGAAGGAATGCTTATATTAAACAATAGTGAAGAGGGAAGGAAGCCAAAGAATTAAGCATGAGGACAAACTCAATGAGAATAAGTCAGTGGAGCAACGATTTGCTTGGAAGGAGAGCTGAGGGAGAAGAGGGACTAGAGAACAGAATGAAATTCAAATGCTCCCTCTCAGAAGAGATTCCCAAAAATTTTCTAGGCCTGAGTGATTCACCTCTAAACTATATTGCATTTACTGTTTGTACCACACATTTGGTGATTCATCACATAAACCCTTATAAGACCATTTCCATGGTTTTCAACTTCTGTTTATATCTTGTATAGTTAACCTTTAAGATGATTACCCTCCGCCATGACTGCATACACCATGGAGCGGCAGCTATGTCCCAAACTGCTTTGTTTTGCTCACACTTTATTCAAGCTTCAAAATATATTTTAGATACATAGTATTATTTTAAAAGGCAGAACCCCACTTTATCTTCTCCTCTTTCCGTATTGTGTAAATAGTTAACACAATCCCCGTCTTATCATCTGTTCTTCCTTTCTAAACTTCACTCCCATTTTCTTTGCTCTTTGTTTTTCTTACTATAAATAAAACAATCTTTAAATCAAATTTTAAGAGGACCATTTTAACCAGGCATGGTTGTGTACATCTGTAGTTCCAACTAATTGGGAGGCTGAGGCAGGAGGATGACTTGAGCCCAGGAGTTCTAGCCTAGCCTGGAAAATGTGGTGAAAAAAAAAAAAAGAGCAATCTCACCTACTTTCCCCAAAATAACTACCAATGTGGACCATAAAAATGTGATTTTATTATTATTTTTCTACTTCCTTGAGGCAGATCTAGTGGCTAATTGTTTTAACAGGTTGTTAGATTTCTTTAAGTCTTTAAACAGACTTGCTGAAAGGATATGCTCTGAGTTGCCTTTAAAAAAAAAAAAAAAACTAAAAGCATCTAATGTGACTTAGTAGTTGACCAGCACGCTTGTTGATGAAATTTGTAGTCTTTGCTCTAAAGCTCTCTAACGAGATTAGGTGAGATTGAACCCGAGAAGGTAAAGGTCTCTAAATTGACATGAATTCAAAGGGCAGAACTAGATCACACCACCATTTGAATCTCTAACAAAGTCTAATCTCTGACATATTATATTTGGCCCACTGTAATTGTGTACATACACATCCTTCAAGTAAATGATAAATGAGGTTTAGCTAACATAATGTAGTTTATATACTTTCTAGACCTTATGGGAAAAACAGGGCTGGAGAGCTCTGCTCTGTAAAATGACCTGGATCACTTTTCTGGAACACAGTCTCCATAAAACACACACAAACACAAATGCTCATGCATTTTTTACACACCTTCTTGGTTGAATTTATTTTCCTGCTGTCTTTCATTTGATACCTCTTTTGTGTAATCTGGCTGTAACTGGATAGATGGAAGCACAGAGGGGGAGATACCAAATTTCACCTGGCTAAAACCAGTAAAACCATTCATTTTTTATGGGAATTTTTGGTCCAGTTGTGTGACTAGAAAGGAATTCATTAAGCTTTATCAATATATTTGACATTTTTAGTACTTATCTGAACTTAGAAGTTTATCCATAACTTGAAGTACTATGCATCTGAATTATGGAGAATTTTGAAAAACTCCTGTGTCTTAGCTCTTCTGTTTCAGCTGCTCAATCGCCAAAGCTTTGATTCCTTTTCAAACTGAATAATACTAAGACATAAATTCATGCTTCTGACACTGAGGAAGCTCAGCATTATCAGTGATAGTGACTGTTGCAGGGTAACACCAACCAGCTTACTGGGCTGGAGATTTCTCCACTTTTCAAGACTTTGGAGCGTCTAGAACCTGGCTGTTGTACACTTAGCAAGGGCCTTCACATTTGCTCCATTTTTTTTTTTTTTGATCATACATTAGTCCTCCTCTTAACAAACTCTTTTAAAAGCTACATACGTGTGTTTTAAATAGCTTTTGGGGCCTACTACCCATTCTCATTAATGAAGGTCTTGTGTCACAATGTTTTTTTCTCCCAAGTGAATTAAACTGATATGAGTGAACAGAAAACAAAATGTATTTTTCAAAATTATCACCAAATAGTGCTACTATTAATTTTTATTGCATTTTAGAATGAACTCATCTCATTTCCTAATAAGTGAGAACTTTGGAACTGTAACTATTAATCAGTAATTGCAAATTTCCCCTCTTTTTTGGCTTAATGCTAAGAATTATTAACTATATAATACAGGACAAAGGGAGCAGTTGATGTGAACAAAGATATCACTGAATAAAGGTAAATTTGATGTTCTGAGTGTTTTTCTTCCTTTGTAATTACTTTTGTATTTTGTCCAATTGTATAGTAGTTTTCAGTTGTAGTCTTGCTTCAGACCTTTGACAAATAGCATCTTCTATCATTATCTGAAGATTCTTTTAGTCTCAGTTGTATACAAAAAGCTTAATGACCATCCTCCATTGCCTAATATACAAAAGGGAAACCAGGTAAAAGGGTTTGAAGATAGAATCTCTTTGGAAATCGTGCATTTTAAACAGACTTTGTCTCATAACAGCCTTCTGTCAATGAATGCCTCGAAATAGAAGCTCTTGTTTTGTACACTTTTCCAAGGCAATCGATAGATCGCTTTCTTCCCATAAATGGTAAAATTGGATATTAAGAAGTGTAGGCACACTCTTCTCATAAAAGGGGAATGTGGTGGGGATGCTGCACTAATGATAGAATCACCAACAGCAGCATCAAATAGTGTTTATTATGCTTAATTTAGCAGGCGCTGTGGACTGACTATCCAACAGGCATTTCCCTCTCCGTTTACCTACCAGAACTCTGCGGGTTTCATCTCCATACCTCTCTTCTCCCAGCCTGTGTTTTTCAGGTGAGGTGGACCCTGTTCACCAGCCCAGGTAGTGAATCTCAGGCAGTCCTCTAAGCAAACATAAAGGCCCTTCTGTCATGTTAATAACTGGTTTAGGCTTTGCTAATTGATGTACTTCTGGCCTGGGAGAAATAAAAAATCTCTATCGGGCTTTGGGAAAGGTTTTCTTTCTTAAAGAAAGAGACACACAGGAAAAAAAAAGGTTCCCTTTCAAACTCTGAATGTTTTCACAGGGACAGGAAGCTGAGGTCCCATAGCCATTTTGCCACTATGAGTGGGGCTAGGCTGAGGGTAAAGCTTATATGCCGAAGATGGCAGAGGGGAAAGATGGGTTTTTAAAATATCACTGAACAGTTGAGTTCATCTCTTCTGGAGGTATCCTGGCTATCTTCAGCATTTCTTATACATTGCTTTCTTTCTTTTCTTTTCCTTTTTTTTTTTTTAGCCTTACACTAATGGAGTCAGAATTTTCTAGACACAAGTATCCTAAACAACACTATCTAAATGAAATATACACTGCCCTGCCAAGTGTTATACAATTGGAATATTTCTCTACCTGTTACATGTTGAAATACTTTCTTTTATGTTTTTTTCCCACTGCTAAAATGTGGCTTTTTTAAACCTCTTTTCAACTTACTCGCTGCTACATGATGCCTTTGTCCACAGTTAGTCTACTGAAATGATTCTCATCATTGTTCACTCACGATGTCTTGGTTGCCAAATCAAATAAATATTCTCTGAGTCTTAGCTTCCTAAATAAAGCATTTGGTGCTTATTGGTAGTTTTCAATTGAAAATTGTTAGCCTATATTTTATTTTTCCAAACTAAACATATAAAACAAACCAACATAGAATTTTATGGTTGACTCAGAAGGTGGGAGCTTTGTGCTCCCTGGGCCATCTCTAGCTCTTCCTGTTGCCAGCCTCTTCAAAGCTCACAGGTCCCACCCGACCTGGTTCTAAAACTAGCCTCAAATTTGACCTTGGTGGTGCCTTTCCTGCTGCTTCTTCACTTGCAGTATACCTCTCCTACCTGGAATACTTCAGTGACTTTTCCTTACCTGCGTATAGAAGCTCCTTCCTTCCTAGCCTTGTATCTGAGTCTTCCTTATCTTCCTTTGCTATAAGCCACATGAGACTGTCTTTTTTTCACATCCCTGTATATTTGCCCATCATTGCCAAGTTTAATCCTCTCCACTACCATAGTCTGTGCCAGGGCTCCCAGCAACCATCTATGTTAAAATGATTCTCAATTTCCTATTATATTTGAACCTCAATTATAGCACATATCACATTCTGTCTTTGAATTTTATATTAAAGGTACTCTTCAAGTTACCTGCTTCTGGAGGTAGAGAATCATTCTTGTTCATTATTCTGTATGCTGAATACATCCCTCAGAAAGTATTCTCAACAAAATTGCTTGTTGGATGAAAAAAAATTTACAACAGAGATCAAAATTCTTAAATTATGTGGGTATTTTTTTAGTCCTTTAAATATTTGTATTAGTTTTGCAAGTTGACACTCTTTGAGCTTTTTTATAATTAAATTGATTAAATTTTGTTGATATGATGGAATCTAGGAAAGTCATATAAAACTAAAATGAAGTAACTTTTTAATGCAAAATATCTTAAAGCTTGGCATTTCATTGTTAGAAAAAGAAAAACAAAGCAGCCTCCTTCTATCCATACTTGGACATTTAAAACGGGGTTATTTATGAGTTAGTTAGCTCACTGGCATGCTATGCATACTAGTTATGAATTAATGATAAGTGTGGCAGCTGTACTAATACTATAATTTTTAAACACTTAATTTTCATTTAAATAATTGTCATTGAGTTCCCAGGGGGACAATCAAATATATAATTTCATTAAAGTACATCTCCTTTTGTATTTATTTTCCTATTTCCTATGACCTTTGTGAGATTATCATTCCTCAATAGAATATATATGTCTGAGAATTGCATTAAGTTTAATAAAAATACCAAAGTTGGAGAAGGAAAGAACACATCACTGTATAGCTATTTAGTTAGTTTCTACTGCTTCATTTTAGTGACTTAGCGCTTCATAATTTTATAATATATGTCATTAATGTCTTTTAAAACTTTGGATGATGAGAAAGAGCTATGTTGATTCAGTAAGCTAATAGATATTTCAAACTATGATAAAATGTATATCATATGATAGGGTACAAGATGTCCCCAAAGTTGCCATTTATAGGGAAATGGGATCTGTAACATGCCTCATGATAGGCTGTTAGATGGTACTAGTGGTGGTGGTGGTGAGAGCTGTTGGGGGGGGGGGCGGCAAAATTCAGTCCCAGCATAAGACCATGGCCTCTACACACCATCCTGTGTTGCCCAGGGTTCCTTCTTCAGTACAAAAATACTGATCCTGTATACCCCTACAGATTCAGTATGTGACTTCTTCATACTTTTAAGCCCTAGCATTATAGCCTAAGATGACTAGATCCTGAGATTTAAAAGATTCAATATCTGAACTCTTAAAATATGATTTGAATATTTGTTACTGGAAATTATTGTTATGATATTTAGTCAAGGGTCTTTGATGTTAAGACTTTATTAACATGTATTTAGAGATCTATAGTAAACTGCTTGTAAGGTTGTATATTTATGATTTACTCTTGCTAGGTCTAGTATTCATGGGGTAACATTTGAAACATGACAATTGTCTGGTGATTTAACAATCACTTTTTGCTGATCCTGTCCCACTGCCCACATTTCCCTACTCCTTGCCGATTAATTCTATATGACTCAGTTTAAATCAGGAAAGGAAAATGAGTCACTTAAAATGAATGTAGTCAGGAAAAGTCTCTGGCTGTTATGGCTTTGCCCATAAGAGTCTCACTAATTCCTTTCTGCAAAGTATTGGACACTGTATGCTTAATAGCCAGTGATATTGTCACTGTGAGGTCAATACCTACAGATAGGAAACTAATTTGCAGACAGAGGAAACTCTAAAGAGGGTCAGAGAAGGAAGGTTTTTCCAAGTAGCTTTACCTGTTTCAGCATATATGGCCAGGTCTTTAAACTCCACAGAGCAGTATTTCCTGTCCTAATAATTTCCATATCTTGGTCTCCTAACAAGCACTGAACAGTAAGTGGGCTTCACTGTCTGTCTGCCTCTGACCGCCCTGACTGTGTTAATCATCGTCTGCTCATAGAAGCATGGAAACCCTGGGGAATTTGTGTTTGGCAGAGTCAGTAAATTGGTTGGTTTGTGCAAAATTTGGGGAGAAAAGAGTAGAGTGGTAAAGTGAATTAACAATGACAACATGAGTAAAAGTGGTGCTGAAAATGCAGAGGATGGCCTCCTATCTAATTGCATTGTGAGTGTGAATAGAAAGAAGATCTTGGGAAGTACAAACTTATTTTCAGTGTTAGTAAGAAGCTATTCATCTAGTGCAGAATAAAAAGCAAGCCTTTGGGCTTATGAGCGCAGGGCCTCACACAATTTGCCGAGAGCATTGGAAGATACTCGTGTTAGGTGACCATAAATGACAACAAAGAACAGGACTAATAGGACAGATGAAAATATGCTGTTCAAGAAAAATAGCCTTCTTTTCATAAAACATATGACATTTCTGCATCCTGCATCTGCCATGATATAATGACCCCATTAACAGAAAAGAAATGAAAAATAAGGAGTCAGCGTGGTTGTTACCTAAACCCATCATAACATTTTAAATTGCTTAAAGTTGCAATCTCCTGAAAAGAAATTACAGTTGTGGAGTGCCCCTTTTAGTTACCTGGCAAGATCTGTAATTCAAAAGATTCAGGACTTAATTCTTATGGAATTTTGTTTCAGATTTCTCGTGTAAAGGGCAATTTATATATTACAGAAAAATATGAGACGATTAAGGCCAGAAAATATAGGCAGGGAAAAATAAGAAAACATAACCTCTTTCCTTGTTTCATAAAACTGTGGTAGAGTGCTAAGTAAGACAAACCACTCTATAATTAGAAAGAAAATTATGAGAAGTTATTTTTATTCTAAAAAATCACATTAATGGCTTTGTCTGCAGCTCAGTTATTACCAATTGCCATTAAGTTGTTGGCACAAACAAGCTTAAAATTTATTTCATATTCTGTAGTCCTAATAATTTTTTTGGAAAAAATGTGGCATTCGAATGGTATAATTAAAACAAGTAGAATAATAAACATATATTTATGAAGGGTTTGTGTATATATTTGTTCTAAGTTGAACAGATAATTCCTAGTGATTTTGTGAGTCATATGGTGAATAATTAAAATAAATTTAAATTCCAATATTAACATTTCAATTTCCAGCTTGGTGAACATAAGCAAATTATTATAAGTTTGTTTTCAATTCCTGCAAAGCATATTAAAATTAACTTTTCCTCAATTTAAGTAATGTGTATAACTAAACTTCCTTCCTACTGTGAAACGGTTTCATTTATTGCTATTTGTAAACTGCCTAGGATAGATGCAGAGTGGATTGGGCTCGAAACTCCTTGAACAGTTTCTTTTGAAATAACACTACATACGTTAAGCTCAATTACACATCCAAACAGCCACAGCTCACTTTTGGTAATTTATTCATTGATTTAACATAGTACCCAGAAGAGCCATGCCTGCTGTCATTTTTGTAATATATTATGTTTTAAATATACTCATGCTCACCCATGCACACCATTAAGGTGTGCATAAACCTGTGTTTTTCTCTCTTGACAGCTATAAATGTTTGTTATTATTACACAAAACATATGTTCATGTTGTTTTTGTCTAAATTATTCTATCTGGGGCTATAAAGTTTTAATGTTATTAGTTGCCCTTAGAATTTTAATGTTTCACTGCCGTAACCTTCTTAGGATTTCTGTGCAATTAAATAGAAACTATTTCACTGCAGCCTGGAAGAACAATATATTTTATACAAATAAAAAAAAAAAACCCTCCTTGCTCCATTTTCTTTCAGTGTAGTAAAAATGTTTGCTTGATGGTTTTTCTTTTTGGTCTATGGGAACCTCACCTGTGGTCAATACCCATGCACCAGCTGTGTATCAGACATTTCTCTCTCTGCTCCTGGCAGCTGTTGGAAAGACATGAGTTAAGCACCCTTTAAAGTTCAGGGATCATCCTAGGGGTTGTTTAGATGACTCCCACTTTGGCCCAGCTTCTGTCTAGTATGTACAGAGACCAAAAGGCACTAATTGGTAAGCCCATTATAATAGAAAAATACATGTCTAACTTGGTTTGTTTTCCCAGCCTGGGTCAAGGGTGGTTTTATTTACAAATCCATAGGAGCATTAGCATTTGGTGGAGCAACAAAGATGTTTTTCTGTCTCCCCTCCTTTTCATACTTACTGTCCCTACTAGGTCTAGTCTGAGAGAGCTATAGATTTACCTTGAAACCCAATTTTTCCACAGATAGAACAGCTGAGTTGCAAATGATTTTTATTTTACAGGTAAGTTTCTGAGGGTATCCTAATTGTTGGCTGTAATCCTATAGTAAATATTGGCAGGGTCCGCTCCCACCCCAGTGGTCTTTCCTGTATACAGTGTTGGGGCTGAGTAATGTCGCTGATTTCTAATTCTCTCTCAGCTTCAATTTTCTTCTTCTGTATACTGATCACTATCCTTCCACTGTCATCTTCCACGTGTTAATTAGTTAAAGAACAGCTCTCCTAGGGAAGGAGGACATGGGTAGAGTCCCCAGGTTGCCATCTTGGTACTGCCCATCTTATTTTGTCCCAAGTGATTACTCACACTTAGGGAAGAAGGAACTCCCTACCAATCTACCAATGAGAACTTAGTGTGCCAACTACAAAAGGCTATAGAAGACTCTCTAGCACAACAGAGTCTTGAAAGTGATCTAGAACAGACTTAAGACTAATTATCATGTGTTCCATCCACCATGGGCTCTCAGAGAGGCTCCAGGGAGGTGTGCATGTGCAGTAAGACTCTGGTTCCAAGGTGACCTCTGCATCATGAGGTAGACCCAACACAGGCAAAGAACCCCGGCCATGTCCGAGGCCTCTTTGCCTACCTACTCTGGCAATGGAGGCATGTTCACTGCCTATTTTGAATGTATCCTGCTCTGTAAACTTTCTTACTCTATGGGTATCTTTCTCTTCCTCAATAAACTTTGTTTCATGCTTGCCTTATTTTGGAGTGTTTTATCATTTTTTGACCAAAATCACTCCAAAAACAGAGGATCCAGGCAGCTGCCTGAAACACTGACATGTTAAGATGCAGGCAGCTTCCTTGAATCCCAACACTAGATACATGTTAAATCATGTCCAACTCAGGCTTTTCCGGCACCAAATCACTTTGCCAGGGCTTCCTGGCCCTTAGTTCTATTTTATGGTCTATACTTCAGCCCCACTGGTCTACTCTACTTTTCCAATACTACATTTGCCCAAAGGACCAGGGTAGGAGGTGGGAGTATGTGTGGTCTTCTCTACTTCTGTCCAGCCAACCAACCATGATTTCTTCAAAATCTAGCTGAAATACTGTGTCATCCGTTAAGTTCTTCCCAGTTCTCCCTCAGTCAAAATTAATCACATCTGCTACATTTCTCCCGTATTTCATTTTGTCTTATGTTATTTGCTAGATTATAAATTCCTTGAGGGCAGGAACTGGATACTTCTTTTAGCTCTGTTTTGTTCTTGAATACTATTTATTTTTTCTTTTTCTGACCTTGAAATAATTGGGAATCACTGAACTATCAGTATGATACCAATTCAATCTCCCTGCATGTATGTTTTTGTGGATGTGGATATGGGCTTAAACTAATGTCACAGACCTGTAGGAAAAGAGATTACATATTTCCTTGAAGCAACACTTTATGTTAGTGGGAAAATCCTAGTTAATAAGTTCCTTTGCTTACCTTTGAAAGAACCATCAACTGCTCACTTTGTTTTGTATCTGACCTCAGAGGAATCAAGGATTACATTGCCTTTATTTTTTCAATAATATCCTACTCAAGTAAAAATGTTAAAATCAGAGGACCAAAATAAGTGGACTTTGAACTTGGGGTGTGTAATATATCAGTATTGCTTAACTTCGATTTATAGCCCAATTTGACTTGTAAGAAAATTTGTTATTAATCAGGTTATGATAATACTTTGTTTTTCCAGGTCATGGGCTTGAGATGCCACAAAAAAAATTAGTTATTTTCTGCAAATTTGATCCATTCTTCATGAAGATATAAAATTTCAGGGCATCATGAATTTATGTTTTTTTCTTAAAGAGCACCCCTAAAGTAACTTACATTATGGAATGAGAATTTCTTAATGTTTTCAGAAGCTGAGCTTTATAAGACATTATTTTAGTAGAAAATAGGGTTAGTATCCCTTTCTTTTGTTCAGGCATCTTCCGCAATTAATGGCAGTCCCTAGGAAAGAAAACAGGAAATGAAGTTCTTACAGCCTTTGTAGACATTTCTCCTGTTAAAATCACCTGTTTGCATTTTTTTCTTTTTGTCTTCCACACAGCTAGGTTTAACACCACGTGCAAAGCTCAGTTAGGAAGAGATCTAAAGAGCCATTTAACTTCCTTCCCTGGGCTTACTTTAGAATGGTCTCAAATGGTGGAAATTAGGGTCTTTAATGGGCAACAGTAACTGCTCACAAATAGTAGATCTCCCTAATTTACACCATTTTAATTATATCTAAAATTTTTGTCAATCATACAGTGAACTTTTTCAGGGCAAGCAAAGGAGGTTGGGTGTGCAGCCTGAGCAGCTTTCTGTCTTAAAAGCAGAAAAACCTGTAATAGAAAACATGCAACATTTGTTAAAGAGCCAAGATAACAAAATGGTAAATTAAGGTACTTGGTTACATAATTATCTCCCCTAGAGTTACTCATTCCTGCTAAATAACTGTCTGTGTTTCCAGGTTTCTCAGTAAGGAAAGGGTCAAGGAGGTCACTTATCTGGTGGTAATGACCGTAGCGGTCATTAGAGGGTATTAATGCTATTAAGAATAGAATCTTAACTTTTTATTGAAGTTTTTATTTAAATGATATTAACTTCAATTCAACTTTTAATTGAGGTGCAACCATCCAAATTCTACAGTCGGGTACTAAGAAGTAATGAACATAAAATTACATGTTCTTTTGATAGGTTGATGGGTCTTTATTAGAATTTCAAGGGCCTCCACAGAGCTGTTATTAGACACAAACTGCTCTGGAGTCTTCTATTAGAATTAGGGCTGGGTGAATGATTCTAGGAAATAATTTCAGCCTGGACCACTGAAAGGTTTAAAAAAAAAAAAAGGAAATCTGAGTAAAGATTTGGTTTGTTTTTGCCTTAATTTTTGATTATCTTTTTGAGGTGAAAATGCCAATTTATATGCCTAAGTTTGTATGTATTTGCCAGTCCTTTCAAATGTGTTCTTTTCCTTCCTTCCTTTGTTCCTTCCTGTTTTCTTTCTCTCCAACTAAATGGGAGTAGAAAATAGTCCAAAAAATAGAAGGATGTTTCCCCTTTAAATTTTAAGAAGGCTCATCTCTTGAGAATTTAACACGTCTGTGTGTCACTGGTTCTGTTGGGGTAGCAATATCTCTGAGAAGGCAGAATAAAATAGACACTCTATTAAAATATTTAAATTAAGTAAAAAAAGAAAGTTAATTCTGGAACTTTACCATCTATGATTTATAAATAAGCTATTTTCTAAATAAAAACAACCATCCACCTGCACTTCTGATCTCTTAGAGAAGTGGGAGGGATACACAGTTTGGGGAGGGAATCAGGTGTTACTACCTCTCTAGGAACAAAAGAGAAATAAGGCAATTTCGAGGTTCATAATTTTACCTCTTTGAGCCAAGAATGAAGGAGCTATGAGTAGTGAATCATTTCATAAACAAAATTGTCCCCTACCTAAAACCCTTTATTTCTTCATAATCATCAGCTTTATAAAGATTTGGTGTTAAGTTGGTTGGCTGCCATTTACAGCAAATAAATTTACTAAAGGAATTTATCATGGCCTTTTTTCCTTTGGAAAAGGATTTAAACTATTTCACATTTTGGTAGATAGCCAGCATTTTGTCATTTAGACATGTCACATTACTATGAAAACATCATGCATCATAACACAGCATAACAATGTGATTTGCTGAAGTGCTAGTTTCTAAAAAAAAGAAAGGGTGGGAAGGAAATAGAAAAAAAAAAAAACCCAGAAATGAAAGAAGGCAGGCATATTTTCTCTCAATGTGATAGCCCTTGGGTGTATTTTTCCTCCGGAGCCTGTGAAAGTGAGAGCTTAAACTGAGTCCCACATCTCAGCAGTAAGTGCACCTCTTTTGTAGATGTGAAAGGACAAGCCTATACCTTGTTTCTAATAAGAGAACAGACGTGAGATTATGACATGTTCCAGCACCACTAATTGCACATAAACAGTTGTTTGTCAGGAAGCCAGAAGGACTAGAACCCAGGTTTTTAAATACAACTCAGTACTTTAGTGTGACTTGAAATTATATTTTTTATGAGAATGATAATACTCTCTCATAATAGATTGACTCCTAACCAAAATATTATTTTGGAATGACCTTCACGTGGGAGGAAATGAAAACGGCTTCTGAATGGCTAGGTTGATGTGACCATTTCTGTGTGACACCCAGAAATGTATTCTGATAACATAGGTTTTTCTCTTTACCAACGTGCAGGCTGAAGCTACAGCTCTCAACTGCCTCCTCTTGTCCCCATTAAATAAAGTCACAACATGTACATTTTTAAATTGGAAATCTCTTCTCATTTCAAATGTGGGCTGTGAGAAGATCTTGTTTCACAGGCCCGTTTAATTTACTTCAACCCATCCTTAAATTGGAATTAGAAATAAGGTCCCAGATGAGAATGTAAGCAGCTTATTATATTGTTCAACATTTAGAAAACGAAGGATTTTTTTTCAACTATAAAAACAGTAGAATGGAAATTACTTCATGTTGCTATTGTGGAAAAAGAAAAGCAATATAATGCATTACTTGTAAAATTTGATGAAAAACCTGTTAATGCCATGGAATTGGGTATCAGCATTGATTTTATTTTCTAAGACATTTTTGTGGTAATTTTTACAATAGTTCAGGAAAAAAAGGCAAGATACTTTTGGACCAGAGAGAAAATATTCCTATCAAAGCTTCCACCTGATAGGACTTAGAAACAATAATGACCCTAATAGAAGTGAAAGTATAACCTGATATCTGGGCCTCTAGCATTCTTTGGAGTCTGAGCTAAAAGGTAAGTTCTTCCATGTGACATGTATGAAGGCTGCTTAACTGTGTAAAAGGGGGTTACTTCTTTTTGTGTTTTAAATAATTTATTATTCTTTCTGACATTAACAGTAATAGATGTTTATTGAGGAAACCTGGAAAATAGAGTAAATAATAAAAAATAAAGTCACAACTATCTTACTATTAAATGACAATGATAGTTAACCTTCTGATGTATAATATTTCCTTCTAGTGTTTTTTCTTCTGTTAACAGTTTTGGAAAATTTCTAAAAATTCACAGATGATATGAAGATATTTAAATTAGATAAAGATATTTTATACTTGTATTTTCCATTAGGAAATGTGTTTTCCATGTCTCGTTTTCCACAAATGACTTTTCATTTTGTTGGAGAGGATTGGTCTCATGTTTAATTTTCTAAAATCTCATGTTTTGAATGAAATACCCCATCTATTGTTTACCATGTTATTTTTAGAAAATTATTCTTTGAGCACTCCATATTTGTGTATAAGATTAAGATTAGCACCACTTCTGTGCTTATGCAAATAAACTCATGATGTTTTAATGACAGGTTTTATATTTACCGATTTTCTACTTTTTGGAATGCCTTTTTGGATAGTTTATGATTTCCTGATTGAATTTCATGATTGAATAGTTTATGATTTTTTAAGATTGAGATTGGTTAGATTTTAAATAGGTTTTATAAATACGGCAAAACAGAGTTAGTAAACACTGTATATTACAGTTGTGTAGTTGCACAAAACTAGGAGAAATACATTTATTGATCTCCTGAGAGCAGTAATCCAGTAATTTCAGCATAAAGAGATGGGATTCTACTCACATTCTTCTAGTGCTTCAGAATTTGTTTTTGTGATTGAACCCAGAACTTCAACATTTATCCATAAGACGCAGCTCATAAGATTATTTGAGTGTCTCTGTTGAAAGTAGCTGTAGAATAAGCTGTTGAAGTTGTCACGTAAATGAGGTGTTCAAAATGACTTAAAAATTTACACCAACATTTTGGTTGTCAATTTAGCTAAAGGTCTTTAGAAAGCAAATACAATATATGCTGGATGTGGTTATACTGTGAGTTGTCAATGTTCTTTTATAAGCATGGTTAGTGTAGTAGATCATTACAATACAAAAGAAGTCTTTTTAGACCTTGATGGCATTCTAATAGCATTCCATAGTATTTAGGAAAAGGCATTTTAGAAGATGGAAGTGTGACAACTTTCTCTACCTAATGTTAGGATTTTCAGCATTAAGTTCATTTCCTTTCCCCCAGGGTTTATCAACATTTTTTTAAATAGGGAGGTTAGAAAGTGATGTTATGACTGGGATATCTATTTTGCTATGAACCATCGACCATACTTCTTCCTTTTTGACCAGGTAAACAATAACAAATATTTATTGAGCATCTTATGTGAAAAACATACACTGAGTTATCTTTAAATAAAAGGTTAGGAGCTTTTGGTATACAGGAGGGGCTTTACTGCTGGAATAATCTCTCGATTCATTTATCCTCTTGCCTCTTCATATATCCTATGAATGTTAATATTGAGTACTTAACATCTACTGCACATCCTAATGTGTTGGCTTTTCAAGTTTTGTTTTCTGGGAAAACTTTGGCTTTCCTTATGAAAGATTTAATATGATTGCAAGAAAGGAGACAGACCAGTTTAAAATTGAGTATCAGGCAATATGGATCCTTAATGAGAACGTTCTGGTACCAGCAAACTTTATGCTCAGATGAAATGGCAAATTTGCAAAGCTAGGCCTCTGTATCTAAGAATCCAGACAGAAGAGTTTGAGGGGTCGCTCAGAAGGGGATCAGAAATCCAGGCCAAACAGACAGCATTATAACATAAAGATTTTAGAATTTGGCTTTATATGTTTAAAAAATTCTAAAGAAAGTCTTTCATGACTCATTCTACAAGTTCCGTTAGAATTTTTTTTTTAATTTGATTTAATCATTTTTGTATTTGGGGTGACTTGTTAGCACCAAAGTATATTTAGATTAGTTCATTCCTAACTATTTTCATCACATATGTAGGGTGGCCATAAAGTTTGCATGCAATTTAAAACTGCATGTGAACTTTATGTCTACCCTGTATTTTGTATGGGACTGGAGTAGTTTGTTAGATCAGCAGCCACAAAGAATCAACAGGTAAAACCCTCCTAAATCTAATACCATCCAGGATAGAAAATCAAGAAATTATAGATACATGTTATCTGGGTCCCTTCTCTGCCTACTTTTTTCTACTTTAATTTTATTTTAATTATAATGAAATAGAGCATAATGGATGCATAACCACCCTATCACTTCATATAAGCTGTCTTTGATTCACATTTTAATGTTTAACAGGTTTCAAGCACATGATGATAAGATTATACAGCATGAGGCTTTTACATCAGAAAATATGGAAATAGGACAGCAGTTGTTCTCTTTAGGACAGAGCCCTCTGTCCAGGGAGAACAAGAGATTTCATCCCCTTCTACGAAGTTTACTCATTTCGGTCTGTTGCTTTAATTTATACTGACAGTGTGTGCAAAGAGCACAGGCTTACTCTGGGAGATTGCATTATTGTTCCCACGATTCACTCCCCTTTCCTGTAAGAGGATTATACATCCCTCCCCATTACCATGTGACTTGCAGGCCCCCTGCGGAGGAGGATGCACCCCTACACCATCAGCTTTGAGCTTGGCCCGTGTGATTCGCTTTGGACAATGGTATGTGAGCAGATGCTCTGAGAGCCATTGCATGCCTCTGCTGGTTCTCTGCCTCTTTTCCTTCTGCCATAAGAGCAGCATGTCCAAAATAGAGGCTGCTTCCTCAGCCTGGATCCAGGAATGAAGACAGATGGAGAAAACCCACAACTCACTCACAGCCTTCCTTAGCAGGCATGTAATGTAAGTGAGAAGTAAACATTTGCTTTTGTAAGCCTCTAACATCCGAGGGTTATTACTGCAGCAAAGCTTACCAAATACAATTACCAAAGGCTCGAACCTGGGCAAACCGGTCTGCACTTTTGCATGTGTCTTCACCTCTAAGTCTTCCTCCAACATTGTTCTGATCACAAGTAAGGGCTCTCACTTATCTTCCAAGCTCCTTATTTCAAATAAGAAACTTTTCTATTTCCAAGGCAGCCCTTAATCTAATTCACATCTCAAAATTATATTCTGTTTTCACTTCACACAGCCTCCATCACTAGTTGGGCCACTTTCTTCATTGTCCTACAAGCTCTACACATATGATTTGGGCATTTGTGTAGAGTGGCTAAGAATGGCTTCTAGACTGAGATAGCCCAGGATTGAACCCTGGGCCCACCACATGCTAGCTAGGTAACCTTATAAGTTACTCAACCTATCCAATTTTTAATTCCTTATCTGCAAAATGGCATTAATAAGAGTACCCAACTCACTGGGGTACAATAAATATTAAATAATGTTAGGTGTGTAAAATGCTTAGTGTGGTACCTGTCATATAGTGAATGCTCAAGCAGTTATGTTCTTATCTTTACCCAGAATGCTTTTTCCCTTCTTGTTTATTTCTCCTTCTTCTTCTTTTTTTTTGCGACAGAATCTCACTATCTTGCCCCAATAGAGTATAGTGGTATAATAGCTCACAGCACACTCAAATTCTTGGACTCAAGTGATCCTCTTGCCTCAGCCTCTTGATTAGTTAACCGAACTCCAATTTTGAATTCAAAGCCCATTTTCTCTGTGAAGTCTTACCTTGTAATTTTTTTTTTATTTTGGTGCTTTTACTTCATCATTATTGTTTCCTGTGAATTGGTCTCTTCTTTCTGGTTCTAATATTTCTGAAGATAAACAGTGAGTTAAACCTATCCTTCTATGAGTTAAACCTGTCCGTCCTTCTATGAGCTGAGGACATCATGACTACATGATCTAGTTGATTGATAATAATTCCCCTGTGGAGGCTATTCATTTTGAGAGTCAGTTACTTTTGAGGGAATGGTATTAGGAGGATAGAGGAGGAATCAGTGTATCCACAGTTTTGACAGAATATTACTTTTAGACTATTCTGGAAATGGTTAACATTGGTCATGTCAGCCAACTCTTTTCCTAAATAGTCCTCAGACTTGAAAGAATCATGTAGCCATAACAGGAGGTTCAGTGTTAAGATAAAAACATGTCAAGAATTCAAAGCTAAAGGAAGTAAGGCCCAGGCACAAGGATTAGTTTTCAGGGTAAAGCACAAGAGTGACCTCACTTACTGAGATTAATCAGGGGAGTTTTGAAAGAGAAGATCATTCCCAGCTAAATGATGTGTATGTTCTACTAAGGTCAAGTTATATTATTATTTGAGACTCATTGCTGAATACTTTATTAATTGTTTTCAGATTGGAAAATAAAGTCTCAGCTTTTCCAGGAAACTCTGAGAATCAATTTATTTTAGTGAGGGAATGGGGGCACAGAAAAGCAGCTTGCCAATTCTGTACCCCTGTAAGAAAGAGCATTATGGAAAGCTTGCTGTATGAGTCATGGTCAGAGTAAAAATCCTTGCTTAAGGGATTAAGGTGTTATAAGTTATGTACAAAATACATAACTGAGGATCTGTATGGCTATTTTATTGTCCATTTTAATTTGTATAATTCACTAAAAAAATGATGTAAGCACATCACTGATCCATCTGTAATTATTAAATCAAAAGTAATTTTAGAAAGGACTCCCCTCAACAGAGAACTCTATTATTAATTAGTTGTGGCTAGGAAGCTGTCTTGGAGCTGGGAGCTAGTGTTATAGCTAGACTAGATGATTGAGTTAGAATAAAACCTGAGAGAAAGAACACTGGTAAAATTAGACAGGGGATGTATTCAAGGTATTAATAATTATAGTAGGGAAAAAGAATGTCAAACATTTTTGGGGGAAATTGTTGCATTCAGTGGACATATTTTAATAAACACCTATGAAGAATGTTGAAAATGAGGGATTAATTATAACCTAATTTTTAAAAGTATGAATCCAAAGGTTGTAGAAATATATATTTTAAGCCAAATAATGGTAGAAAAGGAGACTGCTTCAAAGACTAGGTTGTTATAAAGCCATGTTTATTAGCTTTTGTGAGAGCAGTGCAGCACCATTCAATTTATTCGTTGCTTTACATTAGGTAGTTCTCAAGAGACCTGAAATCCACTATTAAGCTTACTGATTTACATGCAAATAGTGATCTCTTCCCTCAGTTGTATATAGCCTAGTATTTGTAAGGACTTTGTATTTTGCCTAAAAATGTTTTGCACTTCTTCTAAAAATTCTTTAACATAAAAACTGTCTCAATATCTATTAGACTTTTAAACCGAAATCTATACCTTTGGAAATAACAGATTCTGAAATGCAGCAAATGCTCCATGTGCAGAAACATCTACACACACACACAACATAATTGCTGGCAATCAAATGACTTGCCCATCAACACAAGCAAATGGTGTCTGTTTTAGTCTAAATTCGTGGATGCTGTCTTCATTAGGAATGTTAACTTATCAAAACATCATTTGTTGCACTTGGAAAATGATTTTTAAAATTTCCTTATGTATATGATAGATTTTGAAAAACATTCTTTTGATGTGAGGTTCAAATGAGGACAGCTGAGTTAGAAATAAGAGATTGAGAAATAAATATTTGAGTTCCTCTATATTGATAGGAACTCTGAGTGGTACTGGTGCTTCAAAGTTGAGAAAGCTCCTGCTATCCCTGCAAGAATTCAGAGTTCAACGTGAGAGAGAGACGGGCAGCTCCATTCTGTGAGTGCAAAGTGGTGAGTGGGAAGTCACAACAGTGGAGACAGGTGTCTGTACCTGGGACCATGATGGCTTTCTGGATGGGCCAAGTTCTAAAGAATAAATAAAAATCAGTCAGTTGAAAGTGTACTTCAAGAAGTAGCTTAGTGTGACACTGTCAGCAAATAAGAAGTGATTTCACTGGGGTGTAAAGGAAGGAGGCAGTGGCAGAAGATGAGGCCAGGAGGCAGGTAAGGAGCAGATTATGAACAGACTTGCATCATAACTGTGCCCACTGAATCTTAACATGATAGCTAAGCGGCACCTATGAAAGATTTTATGCAGGGAGGCGACTTAATCAGCTATTCAATTTAGAGGGGTCTCTAACAGCAGTGCAGAGGATGGATAGGAGAAACAAAATCAGATAAAGCATGAAAGGGGGGGCCTCAAAGTTGTGACAGTGGGAATAGAGAAGAGAAAATGGATGTTACTGGGATGTTAAAGAATTAGAAGGACTTTGGCCTAGCTTATCATGTCTAGTTATAATTTCTGTGTCCGTAACATGGGAAGAATAATAATACCATAGGTTTTTTTTGTGAGGATTAAATGTAAAGTGTTTCTAACAGGACTTGGCACATAACATAAGCTCAATAAATATCAACTTAGGATGTGTCATAATACACCAGCAGAATTGGTAGCTAAAGGAAAGATAGGACAGGGGCAACTGCAGGCTTGCAGGCTTTTAAAGAGGTGATGGGTGAATAGTGGTAGATTCTGAGATAGGTAATTGTGGAGGAGGAATTGATTCTGAAGGATAGAAAGTAGATTGTTACAGGTTTAAGCATAAAATTTAGAGAGAAGAATTATAGAAAACATAAACTACTTTAACAGGAGACTTTACTGACAAAAAGGAGAAAAATAGTATCATAGCCAAAGGGAGACGTTGGATAAATTTTTTTGTGTGTGTATCTATGTTTGATTGAGTAAAGAGTCAAGATGTGGTGGCAAGGGGGTGATTGTTGTAAAGAACCCTGGGACCTAAGATGGAAGTAACAGGAGGGCAGAAGAGAGCTGATATATGGGCAAGTATTAAAATTACTCAGGAGGTGCCTGGAAAGAATAAATGCATTGACAGAGGGTGGGGAGGAATGCATGAACTGGGAGAATTGGAGTTTGCTGTCAAAAGTGGGGCATGGGAGTTGATATTCACATTCTAGGTGTAGCAAGAATATGATTATGGGACTGGGTTCAGAGGGGTGTAGGTCACTGGAATGTGGGAAGAATCAACCTCACTTACCCTGGAATTGTGCAGAGCAGAATGACAGTCGAGGTGAAGGGAGAGACAAAGATCCTGAGGCAGGTGCCATAATCCTCAATGAATGGGGAAAAAATTACCAGGAATAATAAGCCACACAGAGGTTCAGCATGAGTCTCAGGATGTATTTTTAAATTAAGGTAAAGAAGCAATGGTTTGGAAAAGGCTATAGGAACATGAAGACTGACTCTTCTGCATGTTGTGAGTGGAGGGGGGAAGAATTGGAAGTTCCTACTTCTGCAGAAAAACTAGTGGGAATCTCAAGGGGAAGATAAATTGGGAGCAGTACTGGGGTGAGAGCAAGTAAAAAGACAGAGAAAGAGGCTTCTCTTTTGAGTAGTGAAGAATGGCAAGGATGGAAGGTATGGAGGAATTAACTGGTCCCCAGACTTCCATTCCGATGTGGGCAGAGGCCCTGAGTGTGTCCACAGCCCATGGTCTCATAGACAGTATATTCAATTCTGTATTTTTAATGTCTCTGTTCTGTGTCCTACATTTTGCTTATTTCACTTTGTATTAGCATTTCTGCCAGATAATTGAAGGAATGAGATAGTGAGAAGGAATGAACATGTACTCATTACATGATTGCACATTGTGAGGAAACTTAAAAAAGTGTTGAGTTTTGGGCGGTGCCTGTGGCTCAAAGGAGTAGGGCACCAGCCCCATAGGCTGGAGGTGAGGTGGTGGGTTCAAACCCAGCCCCAGCCAAAAACTGCAAAAAAAAAGTTGAGTTTTTGTGAAACAACTGCTGCAAAAATTGATATTCTCTAATGACCCAATCCAAGTAAAACGGCATCAAAAATGAGAAGGCCACTTTTTGTATCTATCTCCTTTTCTTCCTTTCTCTATCCCTCCTTTTTCTACTTTATCTTTTTTTTCTCCTCAATCACATTTAAGACACTTTTTTTTTTTTTAATTTTAACTATCAAAGCACTGTGCTTGGTTGTTGGTAGGGTATTGTTAGGAGTGTTACAGTCAAAGGAGCTTTGTTCTTACTCCTAAGGTTGTAGGCTTAGGTGATTCTCCTGTCTCAGCCTCCCCAGTAGCTGGGACTACAGGCACCACCAAACACCCAGATATTTCTTTGTTGCAGTTTGACCGGGCATGGTTTGAACCCCCCATCCTCAGTATATGGGGTGGGCGCCCCACCCACTGAGCCACAGGCGCCACCCAAGAAAAAAGTCTTGACAGTATACGGAATAATTATAATGCCAGCAAAAGTCATCAGGGATTAAATGACGTAATATGGAAGTATAGAGGAAAAAACAATTAAACAACATGAAATACCTCATGAATTTATAAATCTTAGTAGGAATTTTGGTCCTGATATGGCAATAACACTCCCTAAATTAAAAAACTTAGGTGACTTCGTATATATGGGATTTACCTTGGTTTTCTTCCGTCAGCATGGATAATTGGCATAGGTACAGTTTATGATATTTAAGTGCTATTGCTACTGAACAGTTGACACTAATGTTATGACCCATTGACACTTACAGATAAGCCCTGGAGATAATTAAAGGAACAATGGGTGATCCAGGGTATCTAAGTTCTTTTTGCATGATTTTACATGAACTTATGGTTTGTGGCTAATCATTGTTGTATTTGTTTAGAGAACAGAGGTAGTTGCTCATCAAGAATAGAAAGTTTCAAGTATATACCAAATTTTTATAGAAAGGATGCTGCAGCCATCTTCATCTATCTCGCCTAGAACTAATGATTAATTGTGTTTATATAGCACCTACTATTCCACTGAAAAAAATGAAAAGCATTCATATGTTCATTTGTTCATTCAATTGGAGAAACAGTAATGAGGAAAATCAGATAAGATTGTCCCCTCATTGGGCTTGAAGAAGATAGAGTGTAATATAATATTTTCACAAATATAAGTAAAATTGTACCTGTGAAAAATACCACAAGGATGAAATCCAGAATGTTGTTATATAGTTGATTTGATCCAGTCAGAAAGGCAGGGCAGGTGTTCATCAAGCAAGCAAAATGGAGTGATCTAAACAATTATTAGGCATTTAATAGGAAACAGGGGAACTAAAAATATTTTCAGGCTGAGAGATTATGGGTGGTTGTAAACCTGGAAAAAAGACCAGGGTGCTAGAGGAGAGAGTGCAAGAAGGGTCACAGTGTGGGTAAGATTTGGAGGGAGGGAGGGAGCTGGACTGTGTGAGGCTTCGTAGTTCTTTGTTGTGAAGACAAAATACACAGAAAGTAAACTCAATTTTTATTCATATCTTTTGCCTTAATATAGGCACATCTCAAGGCAAAAAATAAAATGGAAAAGATGTTATTGTGATAGAATATTTTAGTAGAATGTAAAAATGATAATATTCCTTATTTTTTCTTTCCACTAAAAGCAAGATAGCATACCTCTTCTTCACTCATAAAATAAATAAATAAGAGGAAAAAATAAGATCTCTAGCTCCTATCTTGTTTATCCTAATCAGGATTAGCTTTATCCTAATCAACAATCTTATATTCAACCTTAATGATATTTCATTAGCTTCTCAGAACCACCTTTCCTGTCTAGGTCTAATTATATCTAATGTAATGTATCTCAACTCACTATATTAAATCATTTTTTAAAAAGCATTTAAAAAAACATTTTAGAATCACTCCAGAGCTTTGATTTAGGCCCTAGAGAAGATGGAGTTCTCTTATTTCTTTTAGAGGCCCATGACCCTCCAATTTCCTCCTTAACATGTCTTTTTTATTCTCTTCGTATCTTAAGGAGATGAAAAGAAACAATTTTCCTTTGTAACAATTCATAAGCGTCTACATAAATAAGATGCTAACATAAACATCTGTTCTAATCAATCCTCAAAATAAGGCAGTTATTCAATATGCCTCACATTGTGAACCACCTTGCTTTTGCCTGTGCTCACATTAGCCCCCACAGATAACCCTTGATTGATTGAGAGTCTTAGGCACAACCAGTAGTATATTCTAATATCCTATTATCCTCCAAAGAGATCAAGGTCCTAAATCTCATGAATGCTAAGCCTCAAACAGAAATGATACAGAAATGCTACTTAGGAGAATCTGTATAGTAGTGGCATGAGATTCTGTTACAGAAATACACAAACAAAAAGTATACAAACAAATGTATGCAAACAGAAATGTACAAACAAATAGAAATGTACAAACAAAAGCCTGAAAATGTAAAAGACACAGTAAAGAACCATTTGCCACTGTTATTTCCCTTCGAGGACCTTTTGGTGGCATGTTTTCATAAACTGCTGCCATTGGAGGTACTACCCACAGAATCTACAGATTTCTTTCAAGGCACATCGTGGATACTGTTTGTAATGGGGGTGCAGAAGAAATAGATTCCTGCTCTTCTACTCCCTGCAGCTTCGTGTGAATTCTTTTCCACTGAAAATATTTTCCTGTATCTAATAAAGAAAAACATGTCCATCCTCTATCTGTGATTGTAATGAGTAATCAGGTGTGCAT
This sequence comes from Galagoides demidoff, assembly GCA_963574575.1. NCBI lineage: Eukaryota > Metazoa > Chordata > Mammalia > Primates > Galagidae > Galagoides > Galagoides demidoff. Next base: position 64,678 of record CAUYQV010113134.1, read on the forward strand.
TCAATTAAACCTGGCATGCATCATGTACAGTGCGATAGATCTGAATGCAAAAGAAGAATACAAATTATATAAATGGAAGAAGTGGAATATACAATCATATACAATACAAGAAAGAAAATCAGAAAGCCAGATCTTTCAGGCAAAGACAGAGAATTTCTTGCTGTCTTCTAAATAAAAATTGAAAGACTTATGTTAACCAAGTCTATTGAACTTTAACTTTGGGCTTGTTTCCAAGAGTAATGGACGGAAATGATGGCTTCTAGAGGACAGACCTTGAAAACTACCAATGGAGATTGGTTGAATTCAGTGTGGTCCCTAAATCTCACTCTGTGAGAAATAACAATAGCTACAACTGGAGCTTGAGGAAAGGGCAGTCTATTTGAAGAGACTAAAAATGGTGTAATCTATAGTATTTTCTTGCTAAAATTGTAAATAACAGGGTGTGAGTGTTCCATTTAAGAAAAGTAAGGAACATGTTGTTTTTAGGGGATTGCATTTTAACCTAGAAAAAAAAAAAAAACAATGTTCTTATGCTAGAAATTGTTTTTGAAAATGTTCTCAGTGGCTGGAGATTTGGAGATGGCAAATCAGCAAATAAATGAAGGTATCTTTAAGGAAAAAGACTGTTAACATTATTTTTCTAGAAATGCAATATCATTTACTTGGAGGAACAGAAATGATTAATATAGTCTTTTTGTTCAGGGAAGCTATTCCACAAGATAAAAGGCTAGTAATCTAATAACTAGCATATCAGTATTATTTTATTTGCTTTTTCCTGTTTGCAAAATAACTTCAGTGCTATCTTGTTATTGTTGTTATACTTGGCTAGTTATACATCTGCGATAAGAGAACATAATTAATGTGAAAAATTATACTGAAATGGTTGTGTTTATTTTGTGTCACTTTAGCAATGCCCCTTCAGGAGTGCTGTTCTTATTTTCCACTTGCATTCAATAATAGGCTTGCAGCCAGTGGCATTGTATTTATACAGTTTTTGTCAAAACAATTTTATCTCTAATAGATTTTGATCTACATTGGCTGAAAACTTCTGTTTCTGTTTAAAACTTTAATGTAATTTCTTGTGTCTCTATTTCAGGCAATAGAAAAACTTTTGAACTTATACATACTTGGCTGCTGTACAGTTTTTTTCTTTTGCTAAGTTGATTTATTTTTTTAAATAGGGGGAAAATGTCCTTAAAATTAGGCATCTCGTTTTTAAAGGGGCTCGGAGGAGAGCAACAAATTAAACCTAGTCTATTCCATTCGTTCACCACAGAAGGGAGCATTTGAAAAATACTCCACATGCTCTGACCTTCAGATGGTTACAACTGGTTACAAATAAAAATGAATTCCTCATAAACATTAAGTGAACCCCCAAGAAACCTTATTTGAGAATATGTAGGGATATATTTTCCTTTTGAAGCACAAGGATTTACATGTGTGATTCCCCATTAGCATTACTCAGGTAAATCCCATTAAAAGATGCATATGCCTTTGTGTGTATAAATTTATACATGAAGCACAGTTAAAGTATATCAGTGTTAATACTGTACCATGGGAATACCGTATGACGAGGAAATCGGCAATACAATTAGAGTTCCACATAGTATTAGAATATTTTTCATCACAGTAAAAAAAGTTTTCATGAAAGTGTAAGAGGATGAATCAAGACTTACGGGGGAAAACTAGATCAAATCTGTACATATCAATACAACTTTAACAAAACAATTGCAATAAAGAAGATTAACGCTCTGCATCTCTTATAAGGAACTACTCTTTTATCATTGTGCTGTCCTAATGGATGTCTAAGATCTTAGAGCCCTGAAAGCAGAAAGTAGGAATCAATGGTAACACCCACCACCAGGATGGATGTTATGTTGAGAAAGGTATTTCTTGTTTGCCTCTCTTCCTCCTTTCTTTCTTTCTGCTTTCATTTTCTTTCTGCATTCTTTTACCTGTGCTTCCCGCCTTCCCCCTTCTCTTTTTTCCTCCTGATTCATGAACATGTTTCCTTTTTTTAAAAAAAAACATTTCATCTATTGTAAGAAGGGTTACAAAGTGTCATCAGAGATAAACAAAGATAAGAGACCTGTCCTTTATGAAAACCGACATTTGAGATGTAATAAACTTAATACTCAGTCCTGGTTCTTAGCATGCTTAGACCAAAGCCAATCTGAAACAGAAATAAAAATGCACAATTCTTTGTCTTCAGTAAGGATTCAATCCATAGGCTTCAGTAAACTCATAATGCGGATGCTAGTTATGTGCCTTTCCCCCCAACACTCTGAAATATTAATGAATCCTAAAATGCTCATGTGTGTACACAGGGCACATAATTTTGACTTATGAATGCTACTCAGTTGCAGACCCTTGAGAATGAGATATTTACTGGAGTAGACCATTCCCAACAGATCATTTGATGTTAAATGGTCTGATTTAGTTTGGTGATCTTCTATTTGCCACAGAATGATGCAGAGGCATTTTAAGGCCAAAGCTCACATAGATCTCAGTCCAGATGTGGTCAGGTTCTTCAGGAATTTGAAAGGGGTATTACGGATAGGAAGTTGCTACCCCAAAGCCTATCACATAATGTCTGGAGAAGTGATGCTCTCTATGAAGGTCATTTCTTTGTCCTATCCAGTGTTTCTGGGACAGCAGCACAGAAGAAAGCTGTCAGTAATTTTTAACCTGGCTAGGTTATATCTGGTGACCTTGGAGCAGAGAAATTCTAACACAGTACTGGTTTCTTGAGACATTCATTTGATCTCTCTGTAAATACTTCCCAGTGGGGTTTGTTTCTGGGATGCTCCCAAGAGTTCTGCTGGCCTGGGAAGTAAGAAAGGTTTTAAGTACTCAAAAGTTTTATTTTAGTTTGCTATAGAGTGGCACAAAGTCTATATAACAAGGCCTTGGATTACTTTAGTTCTCTATTGTATTTTGTGGACCAAGGATTTTTTAAATCCCTTAGCCTGTCTGTCTGTTTCTCTCTTCCTCTATTTCTTTTTTTCTTTTTTCCCTCCTTACCAACCTTCATATCTGAAACATATGTGTTTTCCTGAATATATAACTTATTTTTAGCTTTCTTACTTAATATCCCCCATTTCTTACACAAAGAGCCCAATAGTTCTCCTATGATTATGTAATAAAATTGCTTTCTGTTTTGCCATGAAAGGCTTCCTCTTTCCCAAAAAGCACCCATAATGCTTCTGGTCTTTGAGAGACTGACAGGTATCAATTGATTATTCAAATACAAAAGTTAAAAATCAATCACCTCCTACCATGTTTCCCTAAAAATAAGACACTGTCTTATATTTATTTTTTTTCTCAAGAAGACACACTAGGGCTTATTTTCAGGGGATGTCTTATTTTTTTATTAATTATAATACAACAATCTACATTTATTCAAATACAGTTAAGTCATCTTCTCCTGGAACCTGAAAGGGGGAGCTGACCTTGTTGGTGAGGCCAGCGCTAGTGATGCATGAACTCCTTTCCTCTAGCTGTTTGCACGTGCACAATAGGATGCCTGCGACCGTGGTTACTACATGTGTACCCGTGCAAGTACGAATGGAGAAAGAAGCTGTGGCAGATAAAAGATATTCCAGTCTTCCTTACTGCTCAGTGCTGAAATGCATGGCATGGCTATGCTGATACGCTGCATAGCCATGCCCATCACTGGGTCTTATTATTGGGGTAGGGCTTATATTTAACAAATCCATAGAAATCCTGCTAGGGCTTATTTTTTGGGTAGGTCTTATTTTCAGGGAAACAAGGTAGTTATGGATTTATTTTAGTGCCAAACCTAAATATTTTGCCATCTTTGTGGTAAAACATGTAGTGGTAGTTAAGGATGATGCTATTATTCAGTTAAAGAAAAAAGAATATTTACTTTTGATAGTGACCTAATCTCAAAAGGTTAAATTTTGACTCTGTTCATAGGAAAATTAGGTTAATAAGTGAAAATCCAATTATTCATTTGCATATATAGTATTAGGGAAAATTATTCCATCCTAAAAGGAGGACACATTGAAAAGCAAGGTAGTACTGAGGAAATTTTCAACCTTAAATGTTTTATTTAAATGCCATTAAGCTATCAGTAATGTTTTCTGCTTTTTAAAAAAATCATTTCTTTATTATCAGTACGTTTGTGCATAAAGAGACAATCTCTCTCTTCTGTATCTGTCCTCTTTCTATCTTGTATGTTTCTCTCTATTTCCTTTTTTTTTAAAGGTAGGGTCTTGCTATGTTGCCCAGGCTAGCCTCCAACTCCTGGGCACAAGCTATCCTCCCACCCTCTATTTCTAAGTAGCTGGGACTACAGATTTTAGCACTGTGCCCGGTGACCTTGTGTGTTTCTTGATGGCAATGTCTAGTGTGGGTGACAGGAAATTCACTGTATTGATGAGCTCACATGCTCAAAACAGGGCTGTGTTGAATTCAAGTAAGTCTGGCAAGAAGAGCAGGTGGGTGGTAAGGGAGGCAGACATTGTTTATACACAAATCTTGGGAACCTGGCAGGAGGATCAGAGCGTCACAGGGAGGAGTATTTGAAAAATATCACACAAGGCTGAATAGCACTTTTTAATGGAAAATTCTTGTTTTGACTCTAATTTTATGCTTAGATGCTTTTAATTTGATCCTTGTTTAATTTGGCATTCCTTGGAGAAGGCATTGATTATGTAAAAAACTATCTGCTCTATAGCCGACAAAACAAGATTGGTTTCAGGGCTGCCATGATGACTTTGTATTTTAATAGTGCCCACCTAGAAACGTGGGAGCACACACCTCTGGCGTCATCCCTACCATCTCTAGGCCCACTCTTCTGGTTGGCCTCGCTTAGTAAGAGTCATGGTTTTGAAGAAAAGCTGGTCAAGACCAAGTATTAAAAAAAGCAGGTGAAAACCTAAGTTTGGACATTTGAGTTATAAAGCATCCTAAAGTATCACTTAAATAACTAAGTGGCAGTCATACATCTGAGGACACATATGAAATATAAGAGATATATTTAGATACATCTGGATTCCCCCAAACCCAGTTATTTTGACACTATAGTGAAAAATAATAGTACTCAACATCGATGTGACAAATTTCAGAGAGACATAGATAGAGATTCTGAGTTTAGGCAAAGCAACTACATGGTAACTATTATTTCAGTTAGAAATCTGAAACTGCATCTAAGATCTACCACAAACATTTCTCTATTAGAAAATTAGAGGCTCCCACCCTTTAAAAATTAGGCTTCCATTATTTCTGAAATTCTAATGGCTGAACTAGCAACAGTAAAGATGTCCAGGTTTCAGTGAAATATATTTCATGGATTAGCTTATCATTGCACTGATTTAGCATGCCTAGCAGGTGAGAGACAAAACATGTGTTATCTTCCCTAGGGAACCTTCAATGAATGTCATTCTGCCTTCATATGTCTTTCTTTTTTCCCCTTCTTGAGCTGATATAAAATTCTAATGTGTGCCCTCTAGTTCCATCTTCATTGAAATCTAGCAAAACTGCTGAAGGTAAGATAGTGGCAATGGTGCATGAAAAAAGGGAAAAGGCATACAGTGATTCATAGCATACTCGAAGAAAGTTGCAATTGTTAACAGTGCTACTTTTGTATATAGACAAGTTAAAATATGTCATGTATCAGTGTTAAAAATAAAGTTACTAATCTTGGCCAGTTTCTTAAAGTTCACAGGAAAGGCATTAAAACTTGGTATCTTGAAAATATTTCCATATGTATCTGAGGGCAGACTATGTCACTGTCTCCTAAAACAATAGTCAAGAAAGTAAATGTATGTGATAGAACTATCAGAAATCTTGACAAGTAGTTGTTTAAATATCAGAACTGGTAGGTGTTATGAAAAACTTGGTTCTGTTATTGTGAATGTGAAATGTGACAGTTTTCAAGTATAGTATCTCGGGCCAACATTTCTTATCTCTGAGCCTTTGTTCTTCTATGTACATGGGAACCTCTGATGCAATCACCACCTTGCAAATGGTGTTCATTGGTCTTCACATCTGCAGATGCCAGTGCTTTCAGAACCAAAAGATCCTTCTCTTTAGGCACTGTCTCCATTTGGTAGATAAGAAAACTGAGGTAGAGGACCACATTTTCTTTTACTGTTAAGGAAAACAGAGTCTTTGAATCCTTTTCATTTTCATCTTTTGCAGTCCTCTTTCTGCAAATGGAAATGTTCAATCCTTTCCCCTGATCTTTTAACGGGAAGACTGAGCAGACTGGAAATGGCATCCTCAGTTTTTAAATGCAGCAGCCTGGCAAGAGCTTTGACTAAGATTTTTTTTTCTGATAATTAGTAAGGTAGGAGGAAGATATACCAATAATTTATAAACAGTCTTCAAAAAAATTCCACAATGTTGAAATTAGACTGCTAAAACCTAGCCTGTAGAAATTGGCACCACATAATATGAGTGTTAAAGTTACTATTCTTTGTAGTAACTGAAGCTCAGAGGTTCATGCCCATGGGATGTTGAGCTACTGTAATATCACTGTGCCCAGCTCTACAAAGTATGCCTTTATTACTCAGAGCACAAACATACTCAGAAACTCTTCTGAAGTTAATTGAAGAATGCAAAGTATTACATCATTAGCATGACTATACTTGCTTATTCTATCAGAAGAGAACGTATGTAAGTATATCCCAATAAAGAATACCATTAAGCTATAGTTAAAAAAAGACTTACTGTGGTATATGGAAGTGTACCAAAATAGGAATTTATCTAGAGTCTTTAGATGAGTATTTCTTCCTTTATTGCCTTTCCATTTAAAACAATGCAATGGGCACTATCAGTTTTTGTGGCCTTGACAATCATGAGCATGAGAATTGCATGTGTCCTCATTTCTGTGACTTCAGTAAGCCAGAACTGCACATTGAGTTCCAAACTTAGCTAGAAGAGAATTCAGAAGGAGTTGTTTAAAAAACAGGCATTTTAGAAAAATATGTTGATTTGAGCTGGTTTGGATTTAAAAATTATAACAAAGTATCTCGTTCTTGAGTCAGATTTGGTTTCTATCAGTTACCTTTAAGTTATGACTTCCTTAGGAATACCATTTGCCCATGTAGACATCAGTGTTTTGGCACTGTTTTGTAAATGGAAATGGTGCTCATTTTCAGAATCATGTTTTTGGTGAGCACATATGAGGACATTTCTTTTGGTGAAGCACCTTAAGCAAGAGGGATTGGGTCTTCCTTTCTTGTTTATTACACTTCTCACTCTGTCATTATCAGGCCTAATGTTTAGTGAAAATGGTTTCCAGTTGCTTGGATGTGCTTTGAAGGCACTGACAGTAGAAACTGTATCTTAACTTACTTGAATCAGTGCTGGGAAAGAGCACCCAGGCATGCTGGAGGCAGCTTTTATGAGGTACATTTTGTCAGTGTAAACACCATGAAATCCAGCACATTCGGAAGTGCAGACTCTGTGTTTGTTAGAATGAATGAATCACTAATGGATTAAAGAGCACTGCCAAATAAACTTAGACTAGTCATAAGCATATGTGGCCTAATATTCAAATGTAGGAAATCCAATTAAGCTCCAGCTTGCTCTGGTTTTTCATTCATGAGGCAGTACCTCCACTGAAAAAGCAAATAACTAAAAAGTTTCTTTTACCAAAAAAAGGCATTGCATTTTTAAAATATAAGTTTGAAGTTAGTCTTCCACAGATAGCCAATTTAATTATGCTAAAAATGACATTTTTAATTAAACACCAAGGTAAGCATAAATGGATTTCAAAATAATTAATCAAACATCAAAAAATTGAAACCTTTTTCTGCTTGAGCAGCAGAAATGAAAGAACCAGTCTTCGGGTCTCATAGAGATTCAATCTAATTTAATTCTCTGTCTTCTCTAAATAAACATTCCTAAAACCTTTTTTTCATCTGGGGGAATAAGGATGAGAGGGGTAATCAATATTTCTAGCATTTTAATTAAAACCGTTAGTGGAATAAATCCATTTAATTATCAGTTAATGAAATACAAGGTCATTTACCTGACAGGAACTTTGAGGGTGGATTACTAGCTGGAATAAAGCAGAAGAACCCAATGTCACAGCCATTTAACTTCTGTCAAATTTAAGGTTAAAATCCTTTTAGACTGTTTAACCTATTCTCTACCATTTTTCTATTATGTATGCCAATTGGCAGGAGAAATGCATGTTAAAATTTATTTTACATTTAATTGTGCTGCAAAGTTAGCATTCAATTTCTAGAAATTTCTTTATATTTCTAAGGCATGAACTGAAAGGTTATAATAGATTCCAATGTAATTTTATTTTTATTTTGTGTTCCTCATTTATAAAATTAAGGAGACATTATTTTTTTCTTACTACAAATCTTATGAATTATTTCTTCTTTTTATAAATATGAATGAATAAAATATAAATTTAAAAATACGAATATAAATTTAGGATGCAAATATGGAACAAATGTGCAATAGCAAACAAAATTGTTTAAGTAATTTATGGTTAATTTTATATAACCTCTTTTTGAAGTGATAGGCATTTCATAAGATATAAGTAAGGGCTGGTTGGTCACAAAGCTAGGTTTGCAAATTGGTTTGGTAAGTAGTTTAAAGTTGGTTTAACAAATGAAGAGAAGGGACAAAGAGTAAGATGCAGAAAAAAGTTCCTTGTCTTTGATGGTACTCTGGGTTTCTCTAAGTAGCACACACGGCTAATATTTTATGTGGATCACTTTTTAAAATGGAGCCCGAGAAGAGCTCTTGTTCTTTCTTTTTCCAACATAGATGTTAAATTAATTATCTAAGGATTGGAATTTTATTTTAATTTTGTAGATTTGAGTTTGTCTCATAGCTATGCATTTCAGAGATAAAAAAGATAATTTGTTTTGGGGCCCTGTTTTTCCTTTCTAAAACGAAATTCTCTAAACATTACAGTAGCGTACAAATGAATGTATCTCATTTATTCTGTGGTACTTTTAGCTCTGTACCATGCAAGAAACCTAAAAAATCTTACTTAAAATTTCGTCCTTTTAGTGAAATGCAAGTGAACTAGCCTAACTTCTAAATGCTAAGTACAATTAATTTACAGAAACCCATGCCTCCTAGAAAGCAAGAGTAATATCAGTTACCAGCTCAAATGTGTGTGTGTGTGTGTGTGTGTGTGTGTGTGTGTGTGTGAGTTCTGTTTTTTTAACAAAAATATAGTCTCACTATATTGCCTGGGCTATAGTTGAACTCCTAGGTTCCAGCAATCCTCCCACCTTAGCCTCCTGAGTAGCTGGGAACACAGAAGGGTCCAATTGGACCCTGTGCAGGGTTCCCCAAGAAGGTGGAATAAAAGTAAAAGGAACATTGTTAGTCCTATTTTTCATTCACCAAACAGTGCATAGATTTTTAATACTTTGAGAAAATAACAAAACCTATTAGGAAAGCTGGTTTAGGCTGGGTAGTTCCAATAACTCTTTTTCCTCTATTTTATATTTTAATAAATGTAATCCTTGCAACTCACCAAAGAGGATTGTAAAACTTGCTTGTTCCAAGCCTTAAGGTGAGACATATGAAAGAAAAAATTATCCATAATACCTAATTATTCCACTTTTGATTGGAAGACAGAGAGACACCAGAGACGGCACTGTGAGGACTAGAAGGTCTTGGCCCTCGTATAGGTTGTTTGATGCTCTTCATAGTGGCCTTGTTACCCTGCCAGCATGAGCTCCGCTCCTCAGCAGTAGAGGCTGAAAGTAATTTACACTGTTTTCTTCCCTTTATTTCCCAAATGGGAGGCAGCAGCCGCCAAGTCCTGCTGAACCTTCCTGGGTAAGGCTTCTTGGAATCCCGCTTTGCCATTTCCCCCAGTCTAGGCCTTCATCTGTTTATATCTGGATCACCCTGCTTACCTCTTATCTGGTTTTCCTTCTTTCTCTTGGAAACCCAGAATATCAAGAAGCTGAATTATTTTAATTCAGCTTTCATCTTCTGATCTTTATAAAACCACAACACATTTCTTAAGGGGAAGTTCTATGTATTATCGCCATGACCTAGTGGATCAAATCAAAGGTATTTCATATTTTCCAGTCATCCACCAAATTAATTTTTTGCTTCTAGTCAATAAGACTTTATTATCCACTTTGCTACAGAGTCACTATTGTGCTCTGAGCTTGTTTATCTGGGTCCTCACATGCTGTTTTCTTCCCATTCCTCTTTTTGAATGCACACCTCTAAAATGTTTTACTCCATTACTGATTTACTGCAGGGACAACTTTGGATATTATATTTAAAGCATGAAAGGGTCACTCTATTAATTGGGACACATTTGGCCTCAATATAGAGGTTCTACCACTGAAAGTTTAGTTACTATGTTTGGCCCCTTTTTCTCCTTTTCCTTTTATTTATTAATAAGTGAAGTTTGGCTTGTTAAAATTATTATGGGTACTTAACTATCTTTATAGGGTACATATGATGTTTTTATTATTAATAAAGTTTTATATCCATTTCCTTATCTATAAAATGGGAATAAATAATGCTTACCTTAAAGAGCATAATAAAAGCCACAGGTATTAAGTAACAGGTTCATATTTGTTCATTTCTATCTCTGGTATCTGTGACTAATAAAATTAGAGCAAACAAAACATTGCCTCGTTTTTATTCGTTGTTATGAATTCATGGGTTCAACAGAAAAACATAATAATTGATTTCCAACATTTCACATTCATGTAAGTTGGATAAGTGACAATTTCCAGGTTTCTGCCCATTAAAAATCTATACAGACTCATAGTAGCAAATCAGAGAGCCCCTGTGCTGGGCCATTTGGGTTCTTCTGCCGTGTGCACAAGTCTTAATTAGAGATCATTCTACCTTAAATTCTTAACTAATTGCTCAAACTTAATGTCATTATTTCAGATTTTTATTAAAAATCAGACTTCCCACTATAAAATGCCCATAACTTTTAGCAGCTATATATCTACTATGTAATTTTCTTTTCCAAAAAATGTCATGCTCAATTTAATATTGGTATGTCATTTGCAACTGGCTAGGGGAGCTTTGTGAAGCCATTACAAACTCTAGTTTCAGAAGAGGTGGAGTATAAAGCCTGCACCACTAATGCTCTGGGTCTGTTTTACTGACACAGTCCCCAAACATATTCTCATACCCTAAAGGCTACCCTAGCAAATGTTCTGTCATGAAATGAAATGGCTTTGACTAAAATGAGAATTTTCTCCTCTGTGAGAAAGTAAATTGAGAAGAACCCAATCACCAATGTAACAAATCAATCAAAACAAAACACACACTTCTGTCAATTAATTAGAGTGAGACTATACCAGCTGTATAGTCTTTTAAAAAGATACTTTGTATACAATTAGAAATATTATGAAGGTGCTATTTTTATACAATAAATGAAGGATACAAAAGAATCATATTCTAAGGACTTGTATAAATTTCTAAAGTTAACTATAACTCACACTAAACTATACTATACAGACTAAACCATATAGTATACTTGAACAATTTATTATTCAAATATTAATGTCTGGTTTCACTCTGACGTGTCAAGTAGGGTCTAAATGTGTTGGGAAATGTCTTAACTTTAAAAAGCTAGTGATTTAGTTAGGAGGCTAAGATTTAAACACCTGAGCAGATAGGTCTCTACCAATGCCAGCTGGTTAATGATACATAGTGAATAAACACAGATGTGAGAGGTAGAACTGGGGAGATAAAAATAGATATTTGTGTTGGCCATAGAGGACTTTTTGGTTTCATCTAAGTAAAAGAGTGGTTTACAGGAGACATATTGTGCAGGAGAAAGGGTGATTGCAAAAACGCAGGGGTAGTAAGAATTCTTGTTTGGGAGCCAGCCATAAGAGAGACTAATCGCCTGGGGAAGGAGGTTGCGTGGAAAGTAAGGAGAGACAAGATTTAAAAACTGGGAAAGCCTTTTTTGCCAACCTGATTTTATTATGAGCCCAGGTAGATGAGCTGGGCTATATCATCCCAAATTTATGGTGATCACGTCATATGGAATATAATCAGAAATCTAAAGAAGGTCAATACATGTTAAATCTGTCTCTCTTAAGATAAATCCATCTATTTCTCCCAAGAATAAATATCTCTTTTTTAGGTGTTTTCATGAAAATCATAACGAGTTGGTTGACATGAAACATGACAATGATCTTGCCATCTTGGTAAGGTACGAGTGTTAAAAGCAGGGCACTCTACCAACAGCACTGTCTTTGATGTTTTTTTTTTTAAAGAAATGTGTTTGAAAATCTCATCCTCAAAATGCATTTATGAGGCAATATTTATAACAGGGATGGCTATAAAAATACATTAAAAATAAACATAAATCTTTCTACTTTATGTGACTTTTATTATGTGCCCATCAAATTTTGTTAATTATCAAAAGTGACTCTATTTAATAAAAGCTTTCTCCCAACAAAACCTATTTTCTTCTCCCACACTAATCCATTAGGAGGTTATGAGATTAGATGCAGAATATTTTGCTCATTTTGATGGCCATTTTCTATAGTGTGATAAATGGTAGGCTGCAGGTTTATCTCCAGATTTATTCTGTATAAGCATTGCCTGGGAGTGCTTGTTTAAACTGACCCATCCCAAGAAACTAAGATTTATTAATCCTAACTGGGCCTGGGGATCTGCATTTTGGTGAAACCATCAGCTGGCTCTGAAGCTGGAGATCTGAGAGCTGCTTTTTGAGAAACATTGCTCTAGAATGAAGGGGAATACATCAATTTAATAATAGAGCAAACTTTCACTCACAGGCAATTGTCTTAAATATTATATGCAGTTAAGCAGATGGCTCAGTGTTTGATGCTATGAGTCCACTTGCATGTCTGAAGGACTTCTCTAAGGAAGGTCCCAGGAACTTAAAACCAGGAGACATCTGTGAGCATTTGTCATACATTTACACATCTAAAGCAGGTTCGGTGTGTCTTAAAGCCTTGGCTATAAATATGTTTCTCTCTGTTAATTCTGCTTATACCTTTCCTGAGTGAAATCTAAGTGAATTTAAGGGTGGAGCATGGCAATCCAAGATAATTAATTTGTCATGATGCAATCTACAGAATAGGGAAGAATTTGATAAAAGGCTCCTTAGTTTATCTATATAGGCTGGGCACAGTGGCTCACACCTGTAATTCTAGCACTTTGGGAGGCTGAGGCAGGAGGATTACTCAAGTCCATGAGTTCGAGACCAGCTTGAGCAACACAGCAAGACCCTATCATTACATAAAATAGAAAAACTTAGGTGGTTGTGGTGGTGCACAAATATAGTCTTGGCTAGTCTGGAGGCTGAGGCAGGAAGATCACTTGTGCCTTGGCATCTGAACTTGCAACAAGCTACAATATTGCCACTGCACTCTAGCTGGGCAACAGAGTAAGAAAAAAATTTTTACTTAAACGAAATTGGGAGGTGGCTTAACACCTGTTTCCAGAGTACTGCCCTCAGCAGCTATCCAGGGAGAATTCTGGGTTACCGTGTGGTCTCCCAAGAGCCCAGGTTCTGATTTGCCATAGGAAAAAGAGCTAAGGAATACATCGTTACTTGGGGAACAGCTTTGCAAACCCAAGAAACACTTATTTCCTGGTTTGTTAGCTGAAAAGGAGTGCAGAGATGAAAGGTAAAGATGCTGATTCATGCTGACCCTGTGGTGACTGGTAAATGGCCAGTGGTAAAAACAGAAGAGTAACCCAATCCTTTAAATTCACTGGAAACAACCAGTTCCAATGTTGGTAACAGCTTACAGTAGCAAGTGAGCTTACAAATCTGCGTGCTGCTCCCCAGATCTTTTTCTTTCATTGCACCAACATTTACCACAAGGGCCCACATTTCTAGGATTTTCAGTTCAGATTTAAATATAAGCCCATGAGATCCAGGACGTTTTTTGTTGTGGTCATTCAAATATTTCTGTATCTAAAAGACTACCTTATACACAGTAACAGTTTACTGCAGTCTTAGTTGTTTAAATTTTGTGCAGTACTATGAGTGTTTTTCTTAATACTTAATCAGAATACAATTAGTTTTTCTATAAATATGTGTTTTAAAAGGCTTGCTATATTCTTTAGTATAATTTTAGTATGTCCTGGGACAAAAGAACACAAGAATGTGCTATATGGATGCCATTTCTATAGTACTGCTATTCCATATAATGATGAAGCTATTTTCATTAAAGAAATCAAAAATAGATAATGTGGAACATATGAAGAGGACTTGGAAATTGGCATATCCTATTGATCTCAGTAAGGAAAAGCATAAAAGTGAATTTTGTATTTAACAAATTAATTTTTGGTTATCCAGCATGTGGTAGATTGTGAATAAAGAACTATTCTTACATATTTGGATCTTACAGATAAAACAAGGCAACATATTGTTTTAAAAATGAAGTTTCTGCTGTGTTGAGAGCTCAGATGTTAAATATCATCAGAGAATGCTGTTCTTTGCTCCCTGGGAAGGACTAAGAAGAGGTTAGGAGGTAGATGGTCACATCGATAATGCTACTCTAGTATAGTAATTGATTTATTACGTAGCAGGAAGGTGACAGTCTCTGGGGATTTTTCAAGTCAAAAGTCTTCTGCCTTCCAAATGATCATTACAACATTAAAATGTAATTCATGTTTGAAATGTGAAAGCTGTTTGCTCTATAATTTCTAAAGAGCACTCTTTTTTACTTTGTTGGAATTTTCACTCATATTGTATATATCTCTCTTGTTTAATATTTTTAATTTGATGTATACTTCAAAAGCGCTCGCTGTTTTGTGATTTACAACCTTAGAGAAAAATAACATAGTAGTCATAACTTTCCCGTTTTTTGTGATGCATGAAGATCACATTTTTTAATGTTGGTTAATGCTTTGCTAATTAAAGTATGCATGTTAATTAAAGCCGAGGCTAATGTTAATTACCTATATTAATGGAATCTCATGTAGCACCTGCCTGAAGCAATGGGTTCAATTTTCAAAATATCTCAATTAAGGCTGAAACTTTTGATTTGCATCTAGTAGGGTTTCAATTAACTGCATTGAAAACTTAAATAACACTCTTATGGGTGCAAAATATCAGTGATTATATGAAGCACAGTGGAGTTCGGCAGGTTCATTTTTAAACTTTTTTTTTTTTTTAAAGCATAACTACATTCCTTTCTTATCACAGGGTCAAGATTTTAGTGCATGTCAAAATTTTGTCCGTGCACCAAGACCAGGTGGAAACACCACCTCTTCCATGAAGTGTTTTCCAATTCCCTTCCAATTATCAGTGCCTCCGTTTGTTGCTCAGTTCTTTCATATATTTCTGCCTTATATTAGAACTGGTATAATTTGTGCCCCTTGCTAACTAGAAGCTCCTTGTCCTCATTTCTCATAAGGACTAATACACTGGATACTATATGAGCATGTTTTATAAGTTGAAGATACTAATTTAGCTGTTGGTAAAACACCTAAATACATTTATTGACTAAAGAGGAAATAGGTGAACGTTTAGCATGTGATAATTACATTGTTGCTACATTTATGGCTACAAGTAAAGCACAAAGTTGGTGTTTGAGATGTAACAGCTTGGTAAAATAAAAGATTGATATTTTTGTTAATTTCCATTATATACAAGCTGGGATGGGGAAGGAGATACTCCTTCAAGATAAAATAGTGTTACAAGACCAGAGAACATGTGTTTTTGCTGGCAGGAATGATGTTAACATCCTTTTTCAATCCCAGGTTTCTCATCTTCCCACACTGCAAGCAGATCTGGCTTGTGGCCATAAACTCAAACACTTCAAGTAGTCTACTCATTTAATAGAGCCATAGAAGGTTTGGATTATTTTGGAAGACAGCACATGGGGTTATCATGTGGTGATAGTCTAAAACTTAAAAAAAAAATTAAAAATGTATATAAGGCCACATGTGATGGCTCATGCCTATAATCTAACACTCTAGGAGGTCAAAGAGGGAGAATTTCTTGAGCTTAGGAATTTGTGACCAGCGTGAGTGAGACACCTTCTCTATGTAAAATAGAAAAATTAACTAGAGTGTGGTGGTCCCAACTACTTGGGAAGCTTGAGCCCAGTAAGTTGAGGACCTAGTGAGCTCTGATGACGCTGCTGCACTGTAGCTGGGGCCAAAGAGTGAGACTCAATTTCAAATATAAAATGTACATGACTGGAGATCGGTACCTTGTAATCAGTATGCATATCAATTCTCCTGCACTTACTGTTATATTTGCTGAAGTCCCAATAACAACCATTCCCACCGGGCCTTTGGAAGGGATTATGAGCTAATGGCGCTAACCTTTTTGATATCTAGTATAATCATAGTTTCAGAAAAATAGTTTTCATAATTGAAGGGAGCAATAATCTCCTCAGTAAGTATGCATAAATAGATGACACACTGATTTACTGTCCCTAGAAATCAGCATTGATAACTGCTATGCCATGGCTGACTTTGACTCTGATGACTGACCATCCGTCGCAGAGGGCCAAGATTTACCTTCATTCAGCTATAGAGATTATCAAACAAGCATAAGATTTCCGTGTGTGAGGTGTAACTGACCAGATAACACAAAAGGCATATAAATGCTTACTGTCCTGATTTGCTATTGGTATGCTGTTTAAAAAAAAAAAAATTAAGGTAAAGGGAATAGTATTTATTGGGCAGTAAGATATCAGCTGTTGTCTGGATGGCAGGACATCATGATCAGAAATAAGATGTGAGTGTGTGCTTCAATAAAAAGTGATGCAGGTTCAGATGTGACAGGGAGAGTTCACGTGTATCAAGTCACAACTGGCTAATATTCGTTCGTTAGTAGGTGGAATAAACGCAAAAACTAAAGCTGGAGAAATGTGACAAATGTGTGTATTAGACTTTCCCAAGATGAAGCAATGGGCCAGGTCTTTACAACTCCAAGAGCAAAGTCACCAAATCATCCATTCCCCATTGTACCACCATTAAGGTACCAGATGGCAGAGCATTAGCAGAAAGACATTGAGAACAGCTGGAAAACATCTGGTAGGAAGTGACAGCCTAATGGGTATGCTGGGCTGTTGCTAATTGGGAGGCAATCACTCAAAAACCTGGAAAGAAACTTCAATGTTTTGGTTGGTGGGAGAAAGGAGTTGGCTGGAGCAATAAATTCTAGTTCAGGGAGTTAAGGGAATTCTGAAAAAAGTGACTTAGAGCTTGGTGAACGGATTATAGAGCATAATTTGCTGTCTCCTAAGTTTTAAATAAGAACAAACTTTTTTAAAGGAGTCTGTGAGGCCTCTATGATTGTGAAATATACTTTAGGAAAATATTTGATTCCTGAATAATATTTAAAACATGGGATTTTGAGGGTTTATGGGGAAAGGTTAGGTGTTCATCAAGAATAAGGAAATGCTAATTAAACTGGGGTGAGAGAGGCGGCCTATTTAACAACTCAGTTCCCCATTCCTCTTTCTTAATTTATTTACTATTTTATGACTTTTCTGGAACTAAATGAAATGTAAAAATGCTTTTTGGCTATTTCTAGATCTATGGTTTTTTTTCTCTCACCCCAGCCATCTATGTCTTTGCTCAGGCTCCTGCTTTCTTGCAAGGATCACCTAACTTCTCATAACAAAACAAAATTCACTATAAGCAGGATCTTACTCAGTTTGCAAACATCTAGGGTCCAGATGTCTCCTCTAGAAAAAGCAGATTGCTTTAAGGACCAGGACCAGCTGGAACCCAGCTGTAGAAGTAGGGCAGAGGACTGAGGACCCAGAGATTGGAGGGAAAAAGGTGAACAAATATTGTTCAGTCAGGATGCCACATGCATGAAAGCCCTGGAGGGACAGAATAGAGAAATGGTGGCAATGGCAGAAAGGAGGTCAGAGGGGAACAGGGACAGTGCCTCCAGGAAGTAATTGTGGGAAAATTAAAATACATAGGAAGTCAAGGGCTCAGCATGTGCTGCTACCCCAGCCCTAAATTTCTAAGTTATCACAGGACCCCCTATGAATCCTGGGTATCAACAAGTCATGTTAATTATAATAATGCTATTGAGTGAGAATCAACAGTTAAAATTAACAAGAAAAATATCCTCACAGCAAGGCTTCCTTGCCTACCACACCCTGGACGTATAAAGGGAAGGAGTGATGTGGTGGTTGAGTGGTGAGTTAGAACAGGGTAACGAGCCCATGGTGATGGTGTAGAGCCACCAAAGGGACAGAATCTGTGTCATTTATGGAGGTGACAGGAGCAGAGAGTTTTGACTGAGTCCGAGACTCACAGGCTAAGGTGCATGAGCCTTGTGGAAAGTGACTTGCTCAGTAGACTTGATGCCACACCCCAGCTCTTTATTTTTTCTTTTTGTTCCTTTTTTTAAAGCTGTTGCATTTTATTATTATTTTTAAGTGTTTTTTATTTTGAATTAATATGTTTTTTATTTCAAATTACAATGTAATTTTAGGTTACATTGTTCTCACTTCCAGGGTTAAGTTCCATTGTAAAAGAGCTCTTCACACCCTCACAATGTGCTCAGTAGGTGAGATCCCACCTCATGCCCTCCCTCCTTCTGCCAATCACCCCCCTTCCTGCCTTCCTCTACCCCATACTAGACTATATTTGTGTTTTATTGTTCATATGACCATGTAATTGTTTATATTTTGGTTTCATATTAGTATGGAGTACATTGGATATTTATTTTTTCATTCTTATGATATTTTACTAAGAAGAATGTATTTTATCTCCATCCAGGTAAATGTAAAAGATGTAAAGTCTCCATCTTTTTTAATGGCTGAATAGTATTCCATGGTAAACACATACCACAGTGTGTTGATCCATTCATGAGCTGATGGTCACTTAGGTTGTTTCCATGACTTGGCAATTATGAATTGAGCCATAGTAAACATTCTGGGGCAAATGTCTTTGTGGTAAAATGATTTTTGTTCTCCTGGTAGATACCTAGTAATGGGATTATAGGATCAAATGGAAGGTCTACTTTTTGATCTTTGAGGATTCTCCATACTTCTCTCCAAAAAGGCTGTAATAGTTTGTAATCCTACTAGCAGTATAAAAGTGTTCCCTTATCTCCACATCCATGCCAGCATCTGGTGTTTTGTGACTTTGTGATGTGGGCTAATCTTGAGTACCCTAGCTCTGTAGTTGTTTATCTGTGTCTGTGCTAGCATCCTCCATCAGGGATGCCATGACTGAGAAATCATGGCCTCAGAACCACTGTTGAGAGAGGATACCTAGGATGGTTTGTAAAAGCAGTGCTGGATTTAGAGCCAAAAACCTCTGGCTTTTCTCATTAGCTATGTGACTGGACAAACTAATTTATTTGATCTCTGACATCTCTATCTGTTCAGTGAGGGTAATAATACCTGACCTCCCTATGCATAGCACAGGTTGTTACAGTTATCAAATGAGAAAATATATGTGAAATTGCAAGCCATGAAAGTATAAATGTTATTATTGGAAGTACCAATATCCTATTACCAGGTGATTCCTGACCAAGCAGAACATTTCTCTCAATGATGATTTAAAAGCATTTGTCGATGTGGTCCCACCAATTACAGTGCGTCTTACAAGGGTACATGTGAAATTTACTAGGTGTAGAATATAAATGTCTTAACACAATAACTAAGAAAATGCCATGAAGGCTATGTTAACCAGTTTGATGA
Organism: Galagoides demidoff; assembly: GCA_963574575.1. Taxonomy (NCBI): domain Eukaryota; kingdom Metazoa; phylum Chordata; class Mammalia; order Primates; family Galagidae; genus Galagoides; species Galagoides demidoff. The sequence continues at coordinate 84,300 of CAUYQV010113134.1, forward strand.
AAGCATTTCAGATTGTATACAAAAGCAGCACACTATATCCCAGGATTGCATTAGTGCACACAGCTATGATTTAATAAAAATAGGCAATGAAATGCAGAAATATATATGCATTGATTCAACAACAAAAATAAATAAATAAATAAATAAAAGCATTTGTCTAGGTACCCAGTGAATAGTGAGCTGATATAGGCAGTAGATACTGAACCCGGGATTACCACATCCTATTAATTTGCTAATTTACATACTGTTTCAAATAATAGGACAAAATCAATACTTGTGTCATAATATAATAGATTATTTGGGATGAAACTATAAAATATAGTTATCTAATTATGTAAAATATAAAATTTTATAGTTCTTTTTAAATGTCCTATAAAATGTAGAGAGGTTCATTTTGGGTGTGAAATTCTGACTATTAGTAAAATGTTTATCATTTTTTGAAAAATGTACCTTTCTCTTAGGACTGGCTCTCAGGCTATGAAGTAGTAGATTGCCAGTACAAAATGGGCTAGTCTTTCATTGTTGTCCTTTATTCCGGCATGCATCTTTCTACCTTAGAACTCCACTCACGGTCTTTAAATGCCAACGTGGAGAAATCAAGTGACCTCCTCCTGTGGAATGTTTCATGTACTAGATTTTTCTGATTGTTTCTTCATGGTGTCTCTTAACTTTTTCCTCTACCCCCTATTTCTATAAACTCAAAATTTGGACCAGAGACTTGGCTGGGTTTAGGTTGAGTATTTTTGGCATGTGTACTTCAAATGGCATCCTGTTGTGTCAGCTTGTCTACTATCTAAATGTGAGACTGACATGGTGACAGCCAGATATAGGGACCTTCTTTGTGTAGATGATCTTGCCCTTAATTAAAACTTAGCAGGTAATCTACGGACAATGCATTGTATGAATATTCAGTTAGTTCCCATCAAAGATTTGCCTAAGAGTTTTGGTGATCCGTTGATGATTCTTGTTGGAATCTATTATCTTTGGAGAGTAAGTAATATTTAAATTCTATTATTTCTTCCACATTTTTAGTTGGCATTTTATTGACTATAAAGCTTTTTCTTATCAACTTCAGTTGAGCTACAGTTCCTCTTCTAAAAAGCAAGTGAAATGCTTTTCCCTTTACCAATTTTTGGGATAAGGAGTTAGTGTCATCATTATGTTCAGTACCGACATTATTTACATTTCTTTTGAGTATAATTACATACATATTGATTTTTTATTCAATATACAACAATAAATTATAACAATTCTTCTTTTTGATACTTGTATTTCCCACATTTGCCCAAATGAGCCACTTCATGATGGCACCTGTATCCTTTTGGCAGATGCCCACTGATCAAGAATGCTTTTGTGTTTCCTGGTACATGAAGATGTCCAAAGCTTACCTTGAACTTTTCCTGCACAAAACTTTTAGAAAGACTTTTAAAATGGTATTTTCAGCACTGCTTAGAAACAAGCCCTACTAGACTCTCTGTCTATCTCATCCATTCATCCAGCAAGTGCTTCCTGAGCATCTGCTGTGTGTCAGGAACCTGTGTGTGATGGCAAAAGAAATCTGGCTCAGCTATCCCTCTTGGGGAACGTAGGAGAGAGGAGTCATGAGTACCTATAAGGTGGAGAGAGGTCTGTCTTATACTAGAGTGACAGATCATGTGTCAGGGAAATTCAGGTAATGGGGGAGGTTCTTGAGCCTAAGGGAAAATGTGGGATGTAAAGTTGCAAAAATGGAGGAAAGCCTGGGAGCAGAGGTGGAAAAGCCACGTACCTGGGGGGACGTAGCATAGTCTGACATGAGTATAGATGGGTTTTGCTGTTTGTCAGAAAAGGCAGTCATGGGGGGCACGTGGGAAGGTGAACTGGGATTTAGCTGTAATGGCAGGTATTTAAATACCAGGCTCAGAGTTTAGATTTTCTTTTAAAGAAAATGGTGGTCATAAAAGTCTTTTGTTCTTTATTGTCATTATTTGCTTTTTAAATCAAAACAATAGTATGACTGAAAATGTGTACAGAAAACCTTGTAGGGAGGCCTTTTTCTCATCCTAAGGTGAAATATAACCATATATATGGTAGTAATGCTGAATAAGCTGACCTCGAGTGGGTATAATGACTCAAGTTCAGGGTCACTAGCTACCCCTATGACTTGTCTCTTACATGCAACTGAAGATCACCAGAAGGGTTTAATGCTGCCTCACAAATAAGGATTGGTTCAACTGCCCATAAGCATGAGGAATTCAATGCAGCCCAGGTGACTTTCTCCTAGGCATAGATGTCCTTCCTTCTTGGTTCTTGGTCCACATCTTGGTAGAGCTATACCTCCAGGTATTATTTCCATGGTGAACTTCTATTGTTAAACTACAGCAGAAAAGCAAAATGTCCTGAGCAACCAAATCACTAAGAATTCAAAGCCTGGAAGAACATCATACTGAAATGCGACTTCTTGTGCTTTTATTCTGAGGCTACTTGCTCATGTTTTTAAAATATATTTCTTCGAACTTTAGTTATCCAGCTTCTCAGCTTCATTTAATATACCACATACGAAAAAAGAGAAACGCAAGGAATAACTCTCCCATCTCGATGTAGTAGAAACATAATGTATTAAGTCAGAAATAAGAACTCTAAAATCTGTGGGTCTAAAGATGTTCTATGTGAATAAAACATCCCCATTAATACCTGTGAGTTTAACTGCATGTTAATTGATGTTTATATTTTGATAGTCATCCTTAGAAGGAATTCCGTTTGAGAATATGAAGTATCACAGACTTCCAACCTAAATGAAAGAAATAAAACTTGAAAAAGCATTGTTGGCATGTAAAGAGGTAAATTGCTTCATCTTTCTCCCCTTTGATAATTGAAAGCTAAGTATATTTTGGAGTCTCTAGAAAGCTCAGTTTGGGGGGTTTGACCGTTTAATAAGCATTTTCCTTTTCCTTTTGTGATTTGAACTTTTGTAACTCCTATGTGTTATTCAGCTGTTCTTCCCTACTATGATTTTGAGAAATCTGTTTTCCCTCTATAGTATGGAATGCAATATATTTGCTCTATGTCTTAGCTTAGTTGGGTCTTTTATCTCCAAGGTTAAAGTTTCATAGAGACTTTCTAAAATTAACCATCATCACTTTAAATTAAAACATAACAAGGAGGTTTTATAGCCTATCAGGGTTTTTCTGTTTGCAAATTTTAGGCAATCTAAATTCACTTTTTAGACTGAAGGAATCTCAGGAGGCTTTGGTCGGACCATCCCTTTTAATGGTATTTAACCTGCCACAGCTCAGGAAATCTTTTGAAAGCAACCACTCACGTTTTACCTCTCAGATTGGCAACCTGAGCTGTTTGTCATCCCTGGCCGGGAATCTCTGCTTTCTATAAGGACATTGCATCTCCTTTTAGCCTCCTATCAAGAAAGTTCAGTGAGCTTTTACTCAACAACTCATTCGTTCATTCAACACACAATTTCTGGAGGTTGGGGATACAACTATGAATAAGAAAGATGTGGTCCCTGCCTTGTGGAACTTACATTTCTGGATAGGGATAAAAAGTAAGCAAGCATGCCAATAAGAAAAATAAAGTAAAAATTACCCAGTCAAAGGATATGAAGGTGCTGTGCATGTGGAAAAGAGAGGAAGAAAATTCCAGGTAGAAGAAACCGCATGCCCAAGGTGAGAATGAGCTAGATTCATTGAAGGAATTAAAACTGAAAGAAGCCAAGTATAGCTGGAGTGTGTGGGCAAGAGCAGCTTGGGAGGAGGCTGAGCTGATGGACAGCCAAGGCCAGACAACGTAAGGTAAGCACCAGAGACTTGTACCCAGTGAGAGAGGTGTCTGCAATATACTAGTTGAGGCTGGAGTCACATCTTTCCTTTAAATAGATTTTGAGTATAGCATCTAAGGTCTACATTTGCATTATCTTATCACATCAGGGGGAAAATAGAATAATAATGGAGACATTTTTGTGGAAATAAGTCTGCTTAGGAACTCTTTTAAAAATAATCAGTCTTTGGGTTTAGGAGATTATAACAGTTCATTTATTCATTCTAGTCCTAAAATAAAGAAAGAGTGTAAAAAACATCTAATTTTCAGATAGGCAAAAAACAGGAAGAAAGCAGGAAGATGTAATCATGCTTAACCTGTCTCTTACTTAAAATATCAATATGCCTGATGGACAGGAATTAAGCCATTGAAGAGGAAAAAAATGTATATTTGTATTTATTTTTCATTCTTCTCTGTATATGTAAATGTGCATTTGTATTTTTTTTTTTTTTACTCTTCTCTGGATACACCCTGTATTTTGCTGTGTAAAACGTGCTTACTCCTGAGTATTATGTGTACCCATGTTTTTGACCTAAACTTTCAAGAAACCTCCCCTCCAGAAAGTGGCTGGTAGAGACACATCTACTGACTCCCCTGGTAAAATGCATATTCACCTTTTTCCTGAGAGCCCTTCCCTCCCTGTTATATCAGGGACTGTGACCCAGATGGCCCTACATTTGGCTGGTGGGGTGAGAGTTCTGAGGCCACTCAGCCTGCAGGCAGCCAGGCAGGTTGGAGCCTGCATGAGGCTCCCAGTTCTCTTGTGGGTGGCCAGGCCTCAGGCTCTGCTCTTGCCCTGCACCGCTGGCCACAGCACATCCTACCATTGTCTCCTCCTCTGATCTCAGAGCTGAGCGGAGGCTGCTCCAGTCCATTCCCACCAGATCTAGATCCTCTCTCCTGTACTGGAACCCTGTGTGGACTGGAATTCCGTGTGCAGGGTTTGGGGTTGGGGGTGGCAGGAGGGCAGACCCATCAGCCCAGAGGCCTGCTTAGCTCCCCTGCTCCTGAGCTGTACTACCCATGTATAATGTACATCCTTATTTTTTTCCCAAACATCTGGGCAAAAACATGCACATTATACAGGGTAAAATATGGCGATAACAAAGATGGCATGAGAAATTTCAGGAACAACTAAGCAACAAGTCAAGTTTTATAAGTGCCAGGCACAGGGGTGATCAATCCATGTAGTTGTAAAGATGGTACAAAGTCGGGACAGCACTGTTGCAGAGTTGTGGGTGTGGCTTTGTCACATATCTTCCAGAAAATAGCCCTATTGTTCTTTTTAATATTTGGTGAACTTGTAGAAAAAAGGGAAGAATTATTGGATATGGTTTTGAGTTTTAACTTAGTCTTAGAGTTTGACTTTGGAGAAGATTATTACAATGGCAACTTATAAAAGAATTTTGCTTAAGAACATTCCATGTGGGGTTCTGTGAGCGCTATTATGGTAACTGCTCTTCATACAACATACATGCTTGTCTTTCCCCCTTGCTCCTCTACTACCTTTATTCTCATCCCACCTTCTTCCTGTGGGGTCTCCTCTTCAGCTGCCTTGCATAAACCAGCTTTTGAGGTTCTGTGACCTTCCCCAACTGTGCAAATTCAGGCCCCATAGGAAATCTCAGCTTCACATAATCTCCTGAGACCCAGACCACTAGGATTTGGACCAGAATGAGTCTTAGGCATAGATGAGGAAAGGAAACATCTCAGACTTGGAGGCTTTTCCAGTTTCTCTCTCCCCTGACTGTGCAAATAGATTTCCATCCATACTTTTTCTTAAAATTATCTTGTAGATTAATTCATTTCTGTCTTTAAGTAAAGAATATTGAAATTCATGAACTTAAAGATACCCTCTGTTAAGATGTTAACGCCTGTGAATACTTTATATAAACTAGCACATCAGATGTCTTCCCAATTCAACAGCTGACAAGAGTGTGGATGGGGGACCATGGACAAGGTACCAGGTAGTGGGGAGCTATAGTGTACAGGCTATTCCATAGGACTTTGAAAATTACTGGAATATTCTCACCCAACATTTAAGATATGTAATTTACTTAGCATCCTCTTCTTCCATTAGAATTTTTCAATTAAACATAATTATCTGTCTTTACATTATTATTATCCTTGTAGTAAATTCATTAACAACCAGCTTATTAAAAAGCAGTTTTTCCTAGAAAAATGTTTTTTGTTATTGCCTATAAAATTAGCTGTAAATACAATATCTAATCTAAGTTTTAAAATGACTGTTCTAATTTTCTTACTTTTCTGCATCTTTAAATATTTCTTATATATCAGTGGATCGCATCTCAGTATACTATCTAGGTAAAATATATTTTCTCCCTTTTAAATACTTTTATATTCTCATCTGTTTTTATGGCATGTTACGGCATGTCTCCAGAGGCACACAGAATTTTTATTTTCAAGTAAATTTATATTAGTTGCAGTCTCCAGCTGTTTTAGATATAGGATCATTTCCTGTTGGTACTGTTTCCAGGACAATTCTTTTTTCCCTTCACAAAAATGAAAAATGTAATTTAACAAAGTCATCCTATAATTGCCTTCATATCTAGCAAGGTATCTAGCAATCTAAATACTTCATTTTATTTAAAACATCTGTCTACATAATATCCAGTGATTGTCCAGGGCTATATCATCCTTAGGAAAGGCAGCTGCTGCCGTTTTTATTTAATTTATAAGGAACCATCAAAAATGCCTTCTTAATATTGAGTCTTCTGCCACTATGTCATTTATGAAATTTTTTTTTAAATGAGAATTTTTTTTTGGTGCTTTCAATTAATTCAATCTTTTTCAAATGGGAAAGACCATTATTTAAAAAATCACTATGGAAATATTCTAAGAATAGTAAGCTTTTGTTGTGCATATATCAAAGTATCATAATAAAAATGTTATTGGTGTGCTGCTTTGCTCAAGTAACTAGCTTCATGCTGGAACTGCATTTTAATTGCTAAGCTTTCTTAATGTCATTTTTCTGTAATGTTTTTTTCCTTCTGTAATAAAAATGTGGTCTTTTTTATTGTAAAGGCTTTTTGCGGATTAGAGCAGTCAGTTGATATTTTCTTGTTATTTTTCAGAAATTGAATAGAGAAAGATGGCAGCTTCTATAAAAGCTCTTTTTCTTGGAAGTAATACCGAGTTTTGCTTGTAGAGGAACCTATTTGTAAATTCTGTGTATTGTGCATGACCCTTGGAGCCTAAAATGAAGTGTTTAACTTTTAATAGATCATATCAATTTAGGCTCAGCCGAATGCCAAAAACAGCAGACACCCGGGCTTACAATAGTGTGTCTAAATGAGAAAGTTTACCTTTTCCAGGGAAATAATCAAAATATTCCTTTTTGGAACACTAAGAGTATGAAAGGGAAATGATTATGGTTCCCTACTGACATACTGTTATGATTGACAGGAAAAACCAACATGCGTGCCACCTGAGACATCTTGTTCAGGAACTTTCTGGAGAGTAGTAAATTGGTGTTGGCACAAACACAAAAAAATTAAATGACTTGATTCAGCATTTTTCAATTCTAAATCCCCAAAGACTAAAGAAAGAAGTAAATATTCATCAAATGATCAAAATTTATATTGATTTTTATTCTACATTAGCAGCTCAAAGTTAAGATTCTTGACAGGGTGGATGTCGGTTTGAATGATTCTCTTTGAAATGAGGATATAGGCACTGAGCTGAGTGCTACCATGCATTCCTGAGCCATAGGCCCTGATTATTAGAACCCTAGGAGGCTAAATTTTTAAAAGAACAGTATAAAGGCACCCTTGTTGGGTTCTGTTTTGATAACTAAATTGTTATTATTAGTATGTAAAGTAATTCTTGTTGTTCCTGCTTCATTCCTTCCTTTCTATCACCATCTAAGGACAACAATTTTATAGAATTTCAAAGGAACTGGAGTGCACATCGTTGTAGTCACAGAGTTAATAGCGGCATTTGCCAGCATAATTGTACTTGGGAAGGAAGTGCCAGTCCTGCAGGGCAGGAGAAACTAAGATTGTATCTTCACGTTATACATCTTTAATTTTTAGTTTCTGCCAGAAAGTAAATAAGGATTTGCTATAGTGGAATTTAGAAGATGGGAAATAAGGATGCTGCCATAGAATATAAACACACAATGCCTATGTCATTGTGCAGAGATTTGCTAAGAAAACAGTCGTGGAGAGATATCGAAAATTCCAATCATCCCCTCCAGTCCACACAGTATAATCACGCTCCCTTCCCACCCCAGCTCATGACATAAAATGCTGAATTTTTAATGAGGTTAACGACATGCATTACAAAAATGAGGGGGTAGTGGTGGATGGAGCTCTCCACAAGTGCAATTGTTTGATATATTTGTTCTTTATGTTTGTTAGGTAGATACGTTTTTGTTGTTGTTTTTAATACACATCTCATGTGGCATTAAAATGAAGGAAAAGCACATGTTTATTTACATATCAACAAATGCAGAAGAAATAATGAATGTAGCATTAATGTTAATTTCTCCACTTTGTTTAAATGCTTACCATTTAACAAATGTCATTAAGGACATAGCTTTAAATGGAATTTTCTAAACATTGTGAATGTTTTTAATGATCTGCAAATAATAAGTTAATAGAAATGAAGATGACCTTTTAAAGGTTATATTTATATAATGTTTTTACTTAAATCAGTTGCCCTGACGTTCTTAGACACATGATCTGTAATGAAACCTTGAGAGCCTAAGGCTTGATTTTCTGGAGCTACCAAAATGACCATAGTTTTGTTATTAATGTATAAAGATTAGTATATGCAATAGTTTTTGCTTTGAGATCCTTTGTTAAGTTTTTAATATAGATTTAATTTTTAACCAAGGAAGATATTTACATTTTAAAAATTTTCATGACTTTCTTATCCAATAATAAATAAAAGGAACATTCTAACAAACTTGCTAATTATTTCTTTGGCAACGTTTGTGAATTGTAATATTGTTCTCATCTTTGAGTGAATATTTGCACTCCTATTCTGTGTAATCTTCATGTTATTCTAGATTATTCATTTCCCTGAGGCTAGATAGTGTGCCTCAGAGGCACACTTTGCCTCACATATAAGAGACACTCAAAATATAATATACTAGTTGAATGAATAAATGAAATCCCTTAATTGACTTTACTCCAAAGAAATACATTGTTCCTTTAGTCCTGTGACTCTCTGTTCTGACTTTGTGCAAAGAAAGCTTTGGCACCCACCCATTCAGTCACATACTCAGGACCGGAAAAGTAATGTGAGAATCTCATTTGTTGTAATGCCAAATGTTATTTGCATTTAGTCAGAGACAATATATCACTATCACATATCACTAATTATAGATATGTGAATAAATACCCATAGAGAGTTCATTCTGGACAAAGAAAATGCACTTTGAATTTCCAAATGCACTTTGAACTTCCACAAGGTGACTTATTTTAGAAATTATGAGTTACCAACAATGACACTAAAACAAAAACACACAAGATAACCAGAATCTTTGGGGAAAAACACTGACAACTCCAAATCCTTGAATGAGTGTGGGGACCTGTGCCAAACATAGAGTAGACATTTCCAAGTATAGATTCTAATTAATCTTGGAAATCGCTAGAAAGACCTGTGGGGGTCTAGAGACCTGATGGTCTTCGCAAATGAGGGAGTCATTCTGGGCCAGTTGAGTAAGAGGAATGCCACTGGGGGGAAAGAGGGAAGGCATAGTATCTGTGCAAGGAAGAAAAAATAAAGGCATGTGCTTATGTGCCTAGAGATACTCTACTGAAGATAAAAAAGATTGTAGTAAAAGCAAGAAAAATAGCCTTACATGATGAAAGCGTTGCCAGAAAAGTTGGGTTCCCCTGCTCCATCATATCCAAGGATCCCTGTGATCTTTAGCTACTGTAGACTCTTCAAAATGCAAAGTGTGGCATTGTTGATATCTCTTCCAGAAGCCCAAATGGTTCTTGAATTAAACAAACTTTTCTTTTCTCCTTTTATTTTAATAGAGAATAGTAAACAAGTTATATATTTCAATAAGCTTTTTTTTCTGTCAAAAGAAAAAGGCCTCTTTCCTAAGGGAGAATGAAACCAACAATTTTTTAAAATGCTGAGGGTATAGCCTTCAAATTGTCTGTGTATTTTAAACCATTTTAGATGTTCAAACTCAGTAAAATTTATTAATTCAGTTTGTAAAGAGTATGTGTGTGTGTGTCACACATCATGTGCTGTGCTGGATGTTTAGGATACAGCAGTGAACACATGGACAGAAGCCCCTGCCTTCACGGAGCTTCCCATCCACGGGGGAAGTGGGATGATATAGAATGAGTATCAAGTTTGGCTTCATATGGTAAGTATGTAGGAAGGTGGTGGTGAGAGTGAGTTGTGGCTTTAAGTAGCAGGTCAGAAAAGACTTGAATGACAGGATGACATTTCACTAGAGGCCTCGGGGAGGTGAGAGACTGAGCCATCAGGCATACAAGATAAAATGCTCCCCCCGCCCTCCTGCCCAGAGCACACCCAGCAGCTTGGCTGGAGCAGGCAGGAATAGTTTGAGGACTGAGAAGGGACCACTGCAGGAGGACTATGAGCAAAAGCCTGGGTGGCGTGCACTTGAGAGAAAAAGGAGAGAAAATGGAAACAGCAAGAATGGATAACACAAGTAAAAGTGGTTTTACTGTAGTGAAGAACAGAGAAATGTTGTAAAAGCAGAGTACGGATTGGTGTCATTGGATTCTCTTTTTCTTTTTCTTTCTTTCTTTTTTTCTTTTTACCATGGGGAAGTAAACAGCTGTTTTTACACTAATGTGCTAGTACTAATAATGCAGTAGAGAAGAAAAAAAAAACTTGACACAAGAAAGAAATGAGATTTGGGAGAGTAATCATCTTTGTGTAGGTAAGAGGAGGCCTGATACAAGGCATTGGCTTTAGAAATATGGACAGCTTCCCCAGAAACAGAGGTAGCAGAGGGCATAGGGCCCAGGTTGTTTGCAGATAGGTGGCAGATATGGGGACCTCTAAATTCCCATACAAGTGAGCAGGGAGACCTATAATGGTATGAGTCAAGAAAGAATAAAATTAATTTTAATATTCTTAGGATGCTTAATCCAGAAGAGAATCCTGGGATATGTAATGATAATGAAATCATTATTTATTAACTAAATTAGTGCTTTTCAGAACAAGGATAAGGCATTTATCTATATGTGATTATAAAAGTGACTGTATTTTTAACCCTTCAAGATTATTACATTGACTAAAATTTCTCCCCCAAAATGTGTCATGCGCTGTTTTGTTATTACTTAGATTCACAAGACCAGAGGGTAGTATGTGGTTGAGTAATGATTTGGGTCCCAAAGATGAACATTGAATTTGAATCACCATAGACCAAGCAAAATCTCAATAAAATATTTTAGAACACTGTGTTTTGTGTTCTGATTAAATTATTAATTTGTAGTCTAAATTCCAAGAGGAGTATCTAGTGATTTAGGCACTATATGCATACAAAATAAAGGGGGGAAACATGGCTAGCATAGTTAAGTTATAAAGCAATTGTATTAAATCTTAGATGAGAGGGCAGTACTTCTAACTTTATTAGGCTACTGTAACTGAATACTACAGACTAGGTGGCTAAATAAGGGAAATTATTTCTCACAGCTTCTGGAGGCTGGAAGTCCAAGATCAAAATGTCTGCGGGTTTAATTTCTGGTGAAGACTCTTTCCTTGGCTTGCAGACAGGAGCCTTCTCTCTGAGTCCTCATACGGCCTTTTCTCTATGCATGCACTTTTCTGATTTCTCATCCTCTTCCTATAAAGAATCAATCCTCCATAATCTATTTAGATTAGGGCTCCATACTTATGACCCCATTTAACCTTAATTACCTCCTTAAAGAGCCTATCCCTAAATATAGTCACTTGGGGGCTTAGAGCTTCAAATACAGGAATTTGGGAGTAAGAGGACATGATTCAGGCCATAACATGATGTTAAACATTTACTAGATATACTAGTTACTAGAGTCTCTTAAGCATTCTCATGGTTTGGTGTACTGAGGATCCAGTGTGATGGGAACTGCCAGTTCTCTTCCCCATGCAGTGTTCCCAGAGCACAGCAGGTGGCAGAAGTTCTACGAACGTATTTGGACTAAGCCATCAGATAATTACCTTGTGATGACAGAAAGTGAAGATGGAGGAAGATTAAAGCCATCACAGAAATAATTTCTTCTGGCACTTTGTGGGATGCCTGGAAGTACAAGTCATTCATTCAACAATTATTTACTGAGCCCTTACCATATTGCAGATATGGCCAAAGTGCTGGGAATGTAAATGGCAAAGGAGACAGACACAGTACTTTATGGAACTTGGAGACACAAAAAACGTAACCAGCAAATGCAAGAATATTAAATTGTGATATGTTCTACAAAGGAAATTAACCTTGCTCTGAAATAGAGAAAAATAGAGTGAATGTACTTTTGATAGGGTAGTTAGGGAAGGCCTCTGTGAGAAGCAACATGTCGGCTGAGAGGTGAAGGGTGAGAAGGCATTAGCGAGAGAATGTTCCAGAGAAGGGAACAGTATATGCAGAGATCCTGGGGTAGGAAAGAACTGTTTGAAGAACTGAAATGTTTAAGACTTGAAAGAAGGCAAAGAGGACAAGAACATGGTGATTAAGTGGGATTAGTTAGGGAAAGAGATCTAGGCAGGCAGAAACCAAATCTTAAAGACCTTGGGGAAAAGTTTGCTTTTCAGGTCTGATGCAGCAGGAAAGCAGCTCTAGTTTTATACAGATGGCTCTGGCCACTGTAAGGGAAGAAATTGGAGGGGCAGGAATAAGTGAAGAGGGATACACATTGGAAGATACTTGCTGTCCTGCAGGTGAGCGATACGATGAAGGCTGCGATGAAGGCTGGCAGCAGTGCAGATTGGAGAGAAAGACTGGAGAGACATTTTAGAGGAAGAAGCAACATTATGGGAAGTAACTTGCTGGGGAAATGAAGAAGAGGAGGAGTCCAGAATGACTCTCATGTTTTTGACCTGAGCAGTGGATGGTGCCATTTATTTAAAATGAAAGTTCTAAGTACAGAGAGGTTTTTGGGGGATGTGGTGAGGATGAGAATGAAGAGTTCTGTCTTAAACGGCAAGGCTGAAAGCAATCCAAGGAGCAATGTCAGGGGCTTGGTTGGATATATAAGTGTAGAGCTCAGAGGAGAGGATTGGAAGGCATTCCTATAGTTGGCATTTAAAACTATGGAAGAGAGTATAGATAAAGAGGTCCAGAATCAAGCCCTGAAATAACACACTGATGATCTCAGCTGTCATCTAAAAGGGTCAAAAAATAAACAATATATAAAACGAATTGAAGAGGGGAAATCCATTGCACTGGGCCAACAGATAATACAGGTGAAGATTAATGTAAGTGAAAACTGATCCTTTTTCTCTCCTCATTGTCTTCTCTGTCCCATGACACTCTGATTTCATCTCCTAATGTCCGCTGTTGCCTCTATATTGGTATTTTAATCTTAATGTTTCTACCTGCTTGCTGAGCACCCCATTCTGAGAATCTCACCAGTACTTCAAATTAAAAGACTCTTCCACCCTCCCCAAATCCAGCTCATTTCTTCCGTCTATCTCTGTTGCTCTGCTTATACCCCTACTTCTGCTGATGGCACATGGGTCTCTCGGTGACCTAGGAATGAAGAGGTGGCTCTGTCACTGAGTAGTCTCTCTTTTTTTTTCTTTAATGAGTAAATTGCCAAATTCTTTTGATTACACATCTTTCATATTATTTAATCAAGCTAAGTTTCCATTTGCAAAATATAGTCACTTTTAAAAGTATCCACTGTTATCATAGATGCTAATGAAATTCTTTCAACCGGAGATTGTGTTACTATTTTTAAAGGACTATATTTTCTTCCAGTCTTTCTCCTAAAAATTTGTCTTTGGACTGATATAGTATAGAGACAAAGTTAAGACAGTCTGCAGAGAGATTTAGACTGGCAAAGCCATTCAACCTTAGCAGAAGGAACTACTTTGGTTCTATTTTTATCATCATATTTAAGAATGAATCACTGAAAGCAGAGATAGAAATAGAGATGGATAGCAAAGACCTGGGCCATCTAATTCATCTCCTCGTTAGCACAGGGAAGTTTCCCATGTCAAATGCTGGTGAGATATTGTGCAATAAAAGTCTCAGATTACAACATTTCAATCACTTTGTAAGGTGACTAATTATCTTTCCAGTTGCTCTCAGCTTTGTTCTCTGAATTCCTTTTCCTGTATCCCTGTCATAGGAGAGGTGTTTCCTTTGGTACCCAAAAAGGGCCAAGGATCACAAAGGGATGAATGGGGATTGTTTTCTGTACTGGTGATGAGACTATATTAACTTCCTGCTTTATGACCCTTTTTTTGACCAGTGACACTCATTTGTGAGGTCATTTGCCCAGAACGGTGCTCAGCTTATTACTTAGATGGTTAAAAACTAACTTCTAGATATCAAACCCATCCCTTGGTACCTAATGGCACAGATACATTATTGCTGAGCACCTTATTCTGAGGTCAGTGAAGTATTTAGTGTGGCTATAATATTTATTATTCCTTGTAGACTTTTGGTGGAAAAGAGGGGGTAGTATTTGGAAGGAATATTGTTTTTAAGCTCTTTGACTCTTATTTAATATCTTTGTAATGTTGCTTATCTATCACATAAGAATTTGTATGTTTCCTTTTTTCTTTTTTTCTTTTTTTTTTTTTTTTGAGACAGAGTCTCACTCAGTCAACCTGGGGTAGAGTGCTGTGGCATCATAGCTTCAAGCAGCCTCAAACTTTTGGGCTCAAGTGATGCTCTTGCCTCAGCCTCAGCCTCCCAAGTAGGTGGGACTACAGGCACCCACCACAACACCCAGCTATTTTTAGAGATGGGGTCTCTCTCAGGCTGGTCTTGAACTTGAGCTCAGGCAATCTATCCGCCTTGGCCTCCCAGAGTGCTAGGATTATAGATGGAAGCCATACATATGTTTTCTTAAAAGATATATTCTGTTGATTTTCTGATTGACTCTCTATATTCTATTTTATCCTTTAAAAAAATATTCTTACTCAATGGGTTTTATTCCTCCAGCTTCCATGATGCTTGCATATATCTTAATTGGCACTCTTTCATATATGCCATTAACATTTTACCTGCCTTCTTTTCCATATCATTAATAAAGATGCTAATTCCACCATCTAGCATTTCCTTTCTGCTTTCCCAGCAGCCTTACCTCCTACCCCAGACTCTGTGTAATCCACATGAAATTATTCTTTGTTTATAGTGTTTGACATAGTTCTTAATCCAGGTGAATCTATTCTTATTCAAGCCAATTAGTTTAGGCAAGAAAAATTCACATGGACCAATACATGTATTGCAGCTTATTTTTATTTTTATTTTTTTTAATTAAATGATAGCTGTGTACATTAATGCAATCATGGGGTACAGTGTGGTGTTTTCATATACAATTTGAAATATTTTCATCAAACTGGTTAACATAGCCTTCATGTCATTTTCCCAGTTATTGAGTTAAGACTTTATATTCTACTTTCAGAAAGATTCACTTGTACCCTTGTAAGATAAACCACAGAGGTGATCCCTCCAATCACCCTCCCTCCACCCATCCACACCCCTCCCCTCCCTTCTCCATATTCTTAGGCTATAGTTAGGTTATAGCTTTCATATGAAAACTATAAATTAGTTTCATAATAGGGCTGTGTACACTGGATACTTTTTCTTCCATTCTTGTGATACTTTGCTAAGAAGAACATTTTCCAGCTCCAGCCATGTAAAAATGAAGGAGGTAAAGTCTCCATCTTTCTTTATGGCTGCATACTATTCCATAGTGTACATATACCATAGTTTATTGATCCATTTGTGGATCAATGGGCACTTGGGCTTCTTCCATGACCTGGCAATTATGAATTGGGCTGCAATAAACATTCTGATACAGATATCTTTGTTGTAATGTGATTTTTGGTCTTCTGGATATATACCTAATAAAGGAATTGTATAGATCAAATGGCAGGTCTATTTTTAGTTCTCTAAGTGTTCTCCAGACGTCTTTCCAAAAGGAACGTATTAGTTTGCATTCCCACCAGCAGTAGAAGTATTCCCTTTTCTCCATATCCGCATCAGCATCTCTGGTTTTGGGATTTTGTGATATGGGCTAATCTTACTGGAGTTAGGTGATATCTCAAAGTAGTTTTGATTTTCATTTCTCTAATGATTAAGGATGGTGAGCATTTTTTCAGATATCTATAGGCCATACACCTA